>PVHP010010052.1:0-48719 GCA_004024765.1 Zapus hudsonius | reverse complement strand
GTTATAAGCCAGCTTCCCCTTGCCAGAGTTTGGCACACCTTCCTGCCGCCGTTTGCAGTGCTGTGGCAGAGGTGATGTCCAGCCCTCTGCTCATGCCATCGTTTTCCCTGCCAGAATGGAGTCTCCCCTCGAGTCCGTAAGCCAAATAAACCCATTCCTCTACAAGCCACTTTTGTTTGGGTTCTTTCTGCGCAGCAACAAGAAAGCTGACTGCAACAAAAACAAAACGAAAATCTATAAAAATCCAAAAGTAAAGACAGGATGATATTGATATAAAGATAAACAGGACAGTGGAACAGAATAGAAACTCTAGAAATAGATCCACATATGTGGATATATATGGATTTAAAAATACTTTTATTTATTTATTTGAGAGAGGGGGATTGAGAGAGAGACAGAGATAGAGAGAGAAAGGAGAGATATTGTCAGTACACCAGAACCTCTTACTACTGCAAATCAACTCCAGATGCATAAGCCACTGGTTGTTTGGCTTTACATGGGTACTTAGGAATTGAATCTGAGCTATCATGCTTTGCAAGCACGTTCCTTTAACCTCTGAGTCATCTCCCCAGCCCTGATATGTGGATATTTACTTTAAAAAACTTTATTTAAAATTGACATATTCCCTGCATACCACCTTCCTTTGTCCCTTTTCTTCTATCCCCTTCTATCAGTCTCTCTCCTTTCCTACTATTTCCTCTTTCATTTGATGTCCAGTGACGGCTAATCAGCAGCTAGAAGGCTTTCAGCTCAGTTCCAGCTTGATTCCTCAGTGTCTTGCAGCTGAAACACATGGTGTTTTTAGCAATAGAGTCTTACCATCTAGTTGTGGTGTGCAATCAAGAGCCTTGGCAAAAGCCTGTATTGTTTTGGGGACCTAAGGGGCCTTCCTTACTGACCAATACCTCACTGGAAGGTATCTGAACCCATCACTGAAATTTTTCTGTGAACCCTATGGCTTCTAGGCACAGAATTTATATCCCTGCAGGATACCTCTGCCCAAACTCTCTCTTAAAAACTTTTATTTTCTAAAAGTAGGTAATAATGTAGTAGGTTTCCATATGGCTTATTTATAAACTCAAGTTTTGATTAACCCTCCTCCTACCTCCTCTCCTCCACCCCTTCCAACTCTGTTAATATATGTCATTTTCTTTACAAGCCATATAGGAACCATCTCAGACCATATCAGATGCTACAATGCCATTCAATGAACAATTCTGGGGATGGATCTTGAGTTTCCATGGTGGACAGCAATCCAACACCATTGACACTGAACCACTCTACACTGGACACCCTATATGAAACACTCCCCACTTCTGGGGAGATACCCCACCTCCTGCCTCACAATACGAGACAGGACAAAATCTTGGCAATGTGATACATGGCTAATGGGTCTCTCTTTTGGACCTTAGTTAGGGACCCTCCTCTCTCTGAGAGATACCCCCAACTGCCATAACTTTGTGTCCTATTCAGTAGGAAATATATAAGAGAAATTTCTTCATCCCCATTTCCCAACAGCAGTTAGGGTGTCCTCAAGAGAGGGGGGAATATGTGGGATTTTAGGAGTGAGACCCCACACAATGTTGCCAAGCTCCTACTTAACCCCTCCCCAATCAGAGCTTTGCCTTGCCTCCTATAGGATCAAAATGGGTGTTATTAACTCATTTCTTAAACATATATGTACTTCTTTCTGGGGATTTTTTTTCTTCAATTTTTTTCAATTCCATACCCCAGTACCCTAACAGAAGTTAGGGTTATTTCTTTAGAGGGGGGATTGAGATGGGTCAGGCAGCTCCATAGACACCTGCTCCTTGAGTGGGAGGTGTCTCTAGCCAGAGCCCAAACCTAGGAGCTAAAACTTATTGGTCAGATATGAACCAATCAATGGTCTCCCTGCCCACCTAGGGCAGGAAATATTGACTAAACAATTAATCCGGCCTTTTTCCTCATCCTCAGTGCCTAGAAGAAGGACCTCTGACTCTCTAGGGACCAGTTAGGTCTCCCCAGCTCCCACCAAACCACAGGTGAGGGGCTGGATTTCTCTTCCATCTGAATCTTTTCTTCTCATGATCTTTCCACTTTCTGCTTGTTTAGCTAAACAACTTAAGTTCTGTTAAACTCTCCATGTTCTCCCCACACTGGTGGCTGGAGAACTCTGTAACTCCCCGTGTTCCCTTAAATAATAAAGTCTCCCACTATACCTTACTACCTTGTTGTCTATGATTTTAATTCTTTAACTTTGTAGACAAGAACTCAGGTACTCTTTAAATTTTGGGGCACATTGGAATTTTTGCTGGGCATTATCTAAATTCTAACCCTCAGCTCACCCCGCTACAACTCCACTTAAATAAGTTCATTGCCAGTGTTCCTCTCTATTTATTTACCTACTCTCCCCTTCCCTGAAGCCCTCTTCTCTCCTCCCTCCTTCATTGCCCCTTTCTAGCTTCCTAGCCTCTAATACTGACTCTTATTCTCACTCACAAACAAATTTTATAGATTCAAAGCTAGGATCCACATATGACAGAGAACATAATGCCATTTGACTTTCTGAGTCTGGGTTATCTCAATTAGTATTATGTTTTCTAAATCCATTCATTGTCCTAAAATGTCCTATAAATTTCATAATTTATTTTTTCTTTACAGATCAATAAAAATCCCCTTGTAGGGCTGAAGAGATGACTCAGCGGTTAAAGCACTTACCTTTAGAGCCTAAGGACCCAAGTTCGATCCCCTAGTTTCCACATAAATCCAGATGCACAAAAGTGGCACATGCATCTGGAGTTCATTTGCAGTGGCTAAGGGCCCTGGTGTGCCCATTCTTTTTCTGTCTTTCTCTATGTCTTCTCTCTCTCTGCTTTCAGAAGTTAATAAGTAAAAAACTTGTTTACTTTAAAACTTATTTACTATAAATAAGTAAAAGTATTTTTAAAAAGAAATAAAAAACTCCATCGTGTATATACACCCCATCTTCATTGTCCACTCTTTAGTTGATGGGCATTTAGACTGATTCCATTTCCTAGCTATTGTGAATAGGAACACCAATAAACACTGACAAGTGCTTATATCTGTAGTAAAGTGCAGTCTTTAGGGTGTATGCCCAGGAGTGGTGTAGCCAGATTGTATGGTAGGTTATAGAGCTGAATAGAGAGGTCTCAAAAGAAGAAATACAAGTGGTCAATAACCCAATTTTTGGTTGGGTTGTTTTGGGTTTTGATTTCTTATTATTTAGTATTTTGAGTTATTTGTAAACTTAGATATGAATCCTCTGCCAGATGTATGGCTGGTAAAGATTTTTCTCCCATTCTGTAAGCTGCCTCTTTGCTCAATTAATAGTGTCCTCTACTCTACAAAAGCTTTAAAATTTCATGAAATCCCATTGATTGATTAGTGGTCTTATTCCTGATCAACTGGAGTTCTATTTAGAAAATCCTCACCTATGCCTACATTTTGAAATGTTCCACCTACTTCAATAATCTTCAAGGACAGAAACAAGGTCATGAGTCAACAAAACATTCATGTATGGACAACTTCTTCCCCTTTCACTTACTTGAACTCTCATTTGTGCCCTTTATTTTGTTGAAGTAGATTGGATTTGTAAATTATGTCTGTAGCATTTAGTTCTTTTCAGGTTTCTATGCCTTTAATTCTACTGGTTACCATGGGTGAACAATGGAATTGCTTGAGACAGTGGTTCTAGATACAGAGGAGTGCCTGTGTCATCCAGACTTGTTGAGACTGAATCTCGGAAGGTAGAGCGTTTGACACATTTCTCAAATAATTCTCAGGCAGCCAGCCTATTGTGTAGATAGACAGGACCTCATATGATCTGTCGATACCCTTAACTCCGATTCTATCACTGATGATTATTCTCCTCAGAGTCATCTTCAGCCACATTGGTCTTCTTGGTATCCCTCAGAGACTGCAGAAATACTCCCACAAATATGTTTCCAAAGACACCCTGCAGCATTAGATTCACTATGCTCAAAGTTGGCTTCTGAGCTCGGGGAGACATAAGGCTGTGGCAGCAATTCTCCAACAGCTACTGCAGGAGGAGGTAACTCAAAGGAATGACCTATATTTTACTTTCTAAATAATACTGAGATTTGACTGTGAAATATCCCCCATAGCCTCATGTATCTGTGATTAAAGCCTCATACTCATCTTCCAGCTGGTAGAACCTTTGTGAAGTGGAGCTTTGCTGGAGGAGGTGTGTCATTGGGAGTGGACCTAGAGGGTTACTAGTCCAGCCCTACTGGGTGTTCACTCACTTGCTCACTCTTGCTGCTGCCTCCCATATGGTATGACAAGATGTGATGTTCAGCCTCTGCTCTGCCCTGCTTTCTGAAACTTCCTTTTGAAACTATAGACCATAATAAACCCTTTCCTTCCATATGCTGCTTTTGTGGGGGGAGAGGCTAGGGGCTGTCTCAGCAATGAGAAGGTAACTGCAACAAACACACAGTTTTACAATTTTATTTATTTATTTGCAAGTAGAGAAGAAATTTTTTTTTAAGAATCAGAATTTGTTCATGAGACACCAAGCCACATTTCAAAAGGAATATTTCTTGGAGGAAACTTTAATGAAATAGGATGCTTAACTACTAAGAAAATTTACAGTAGTCATGTTCCTAGTCTCTTAAACATCTTACCATTGTGATCTGAATTTCTGAAGTCTCCTATTTTGTGTGACTACCAAGGTGGCAGAATGAACCTTGGTGGGAGGCTAACTGGAAGTGAGTGGCCCCTCTGCCTATATTTTTGGCTCCACTTGGTCACAGGAGGCTGGCTGACCTATCTTGTGCTGATTCTTCCCTTTGGTTACATCATTCTCCCTTTCTTGACACCTTCTAAGCCAGCAGGCAACAGATGATATCCCGAACCTCCCACCTAGGCCAAACTGCCCACTGACATTTCCTCTTGGGGACCTCTGCATCGAGAAACTTCTTCCTTTGCTAAGAAATGCAGGTGATTTTCTCTAGCGCAGTTCACAGATGGGATCCACTTGTCAATGGAAAGGTAGGGGGGTTTTACATCCGGCTAGGAAGCACACTTGCTCACATTTATCATTAAGGAGAGCAAACTTTATTTATTTTGCAAGGGGAGAGAGAGAGAGAGAGAGAGAGAGAGAGAGAGAGAGAATGGGGGCTACAAGGCCCCCAGCACTGCAAATGAACTCCAGATGCATGCACCACTTTGTGCATCTGCCTTTATGTGGTTACTAGGGAATTGAACCCAGGCCAACAGGCTTTGAAAGCAAGCACCTTTAACTCCTGAGCCATCTCTCCATCCCAGGAGAGCAAATTCTGAAACCTAGCATTATGGAATTTTACCCCATCCTCTAAACAGAGTAAAACACATTGAAGTGAGAAGTGATATTAGTTTTACTTTGAACTATTGTGGTACATGGTGGTCACCACCTATGATTATCTCCTTGTCTTTGATCATGAGGATGCACACTAGAGCTTACTGCCTCTGGATGTCTCTGGTTGAGCTGCTCCTGCTATGAGATAGAACTTGAGGCTTTGCATCTCTTTTTGCTAAACAGCATCTCCTCGGAGCCTTTACCTCTGTTGCATGAGCTGCCTCGCCTCACCTGGTGATAAGGCTGCTTTTCCCTGGAGTGTCTTGCTTTCTTATCTGGATTTCTTCAACTGACTTGAAGTCAGTCTTCATCCTGCTGCTTCTGCCTGGTTCAAAAAGAAAAAAAAAGAAGGAAAGAAAGCAAAAGAAAAGACTTGTGCCCACAGCCTGCTAGAATTCTGTGGCATCATTCGCTTCTCATATAGGCCTGGCTATTGGGACCATGACTTTATGAGGGCCACCAGCCTTGCTCTTACACTTGTACCTTTCTGTTGGATTATTTTCCTTTCTTACCCACACATAAATAATCACGAATTGGGTTCTCCTGTTTTAAGCCTTGCAGTCTTTCTGTAGTTTGCTACAGTCCAGTGCTTAAAGAGGCCAAGTCTGTTTTTCTTCTTTGATCTTTTTTAACATCACAGGTGAGAGCATGAACAGATTTATCCTAAAGTTCAGAATTCTCCAGTGGTTTATGAAGGGAAGGCAAAACTATCACAAATTAGGAAGCAAAGTCATAAGTTTGGAATCTACTTGTACCTCTATAATAAAGCTATGACTAATCTATCTTAAAAATGTCTCTGCTTTCTTTCTTATGATGATGAGAATGTCAGTAGAAATTATGTTCTTTCTTTTTTAAAAAACATTTTTATTGGTATATAATTATATATATTAACATAAGATGCTCAGTGTCATAAGTTATTAGAGAAAAACCCTTAAAACCATGATGATATACTCCTTTATGCATTAAGATATTCTCCTCCACCATGACTCTTACAATCTTTCCATCACCTCTTCCACAAATTTCCCTGAGTCATGGTGGGTGAATTTTAAGTTTGCATAATTGTTAAGTTCTTAAGAGTCTCTGAATTTGTGTTTTGGACTATTTTGGGCACCCTTGGTGCCTCTCTCCATTATCCTTCTATAGGCTATCTGCCTTGTTGTGGGAATAGCTCATTTGCTCATTACCCCACGTCCTTAGAGATTTTGTTAGGGCTCTAAATGGTGAGTTTGAGGTGGTTCGTCTCCTGCTTGGGTGTCCCCCATCAACTCAGGTCCTATTGGTGGAGTTTGGTTGTCTGTGGTTCTCGTTGATTTCTGAAAAATACAAACAGAATCTCCAATGGAGAGTGAGATCATTATTGGTTAATTGAGACTAATATTGCTAGTTTGGTGAGATTTTAAAGGGTGTAGCCTTTCTGAAGACCTATGGTTAGTGGGGACTTCCCCTTGGAGATCGGATTCTTGGTCGCCATTCAAGGTTGCCTTGGATCCCCTCACCAGTCAAGGGTTCCCACTGAGTGGATCTCATAGCCAATTAGCCAGCTGTTGATAACCCACCTAGGTTGAGTGCCACTATTGCACAGATGCGCACTTCTGTTTTGTTAGTCTGTGCCATATAGCAGTGCGTTCTGTATTCTCAGGCTATCAGTTGGTATAGCTTGAGGATATCCCTGCTTTCTCAGAATATTGTTGATATGGTTCCCCTGGCAACTGGTGCAGTGCTATCCAACATTATACAGGCTAGCCTTCTGGGAGCTGGTTTCTTTTCTGGATTCAGCAGGGTCTCTCAGGGTTGTGTGACAGCAGTCAGTAGAATCTTCAACAATGCATCTTATCTTTTGCCTGAGGTGGGTATTTAAGAGCTGTGACTAAAGCTTGTCTTATTTTAGGGACCATGCAGGTCACTTTGATCAACCGCTCATTGTGAGCAGTAACTAATTACTGGGATAGGGATCCAAAGGTCAGAGTTATTTGTCCTAGAGTTAGGCTTCCACCCACCCTCTTCCAGCCCTTGTTACCATAGGATGCTCCCAGCGGTGGCAGGAACTTCTTATACAGAAGAAAGGATTCTATGTAGTCAATTTATTGGGAGTTTAGATTAATGTATGTCTTCCCCTTCTGTCCCATCCCTCCCATCTCCCTTTTCCTTCCATTCCCTTTGTCTGTCTCCTGAGTCGCATGTGAGGTTTGTTTACCCTTCAAGCTGAACCTGATTAGAAGCCACAGATGAGGGAGAATATGTGGCATTTCTCTCTCTGGTTTTGTGTGAGTTCCCTAAGTATGATCTGTTCCAAGTCCATCCACTTTTCTCTGAATTTCATTATATCATTTTTACTCACTGCTGAGTAGAATTCCATGGTGTATATATACCACATTTTTGATATCCATTCATCAAGAGATAGTCATTTAGGTTGCTTCTAATTCCTAGCTATTATGAATTGAGCCTCTATAAACATGGTTGTGCAGATGTCTCTGTGCAGAAACGAGGAGTCATGAGGATAGATGCCCAGTAGAGTGATAACTGGGTCCACTATATCCATCCTGTTTAGAAGCCTCTACACTGCTTTCCATATTGGTTGTAGCATTTTGCATTCCCATCAGCAGTGAATGAGAGTTCCTTTTTCCCTACATCCTCAACAACATCTATTGTTGGCAGATATTTTAATGATTGCCATTCTGACTGGAGTGCTGTGGAATCTCATTGTTTTGATTTGCCTTTCCCTGATGATTAATGACATTGAACATTTTCTTAAATGAGAGTTGGCCATTTGTATTTCCTCCTCTGAGAATTTCCTATTGAACTCAGTGCTCCATTTTGAGAGAGGGCTGTTTGATATTTTATTATTTCATATTTTGAGTTCTTTGTAACTTCTAGATATTAGACCTCTATCTGTGTTGTTGCTGGAAAAGATTAACTCCCAATCTGACAGTGGTCTATTGGCTTTGAGTATGGTATGTTTGTCTATGCAGAAGCGCTTTAGCTTGATGAAATCCCATTGGCTAAGTGATTGTTGCACTTCCTGGGCTACTGGAGGTTTGTTCAGGAAGTTTTCCATATTCTTATCTCATAGAGGGTACCCCCTATTTTGTCTTCCAAGGTTTCCAGAGTTTTGGGTATTATGTTGAGGTCTTTGATCTACTTGGGGTTGATTTTTGTGTATGGTGAGAGGAGTGGGTCCATTTTCATTCTTTTACAAAGTATTTATCCAATTTGTCCAGCACCATTTGTTGATGATGCTATGTTTATTCCAGTTAACATCTTTGTTGAGTATTAAAACTATAGTTGCTTGAGCTTAGGGCAGGGTCTTCATTTCTGTTTCATTGGTCTGTCTGTTTTGATGCCAGTACCATGCTATTTTTGTTACTATGGCTTTGTAATATATCTTTAGATTGTATATGGTGATACCACCTGATGAGCTTCTTTTACTAAGGATGGCTTTGGATGTCTAAGGCCTTTTGCCATTCCAAATAAATTTGGAGATTATGTTTTCTAAGTCTGCAAAGCATGACACTGGTATTTTTATTGGCATGGGATTGAATCTGTATATTGCTTTTGAAGAATTGCCATTTTCACAATATTTATTCTACCTATCCAGGAGCATGGAAGATCTTTCCATCATTTTGTGTTCTCCTCAATTTCCTTCCTAAGTGTTTTAATCTTTTCTTTATATAAGTCTTTCATACTCTTGGTTAGCGTTATTCCAAGGTATTTGATTTTTTTTTTGAGGCTCAAAACGACTGTTTTGCTGATTGCTTTTTCTGTCTGCAAGTCATTTGCATACAGGAAGGCTACTGATTTTTGTGTGTTAATTTTGTATTCTGCTACTCTGCTGAAGGAGTTAATCACCTTCAGTAGTTTAGTGGCACTGACCTTTGGGTCTGTTATAAATAAGATCATGTCATCTGCAAAAAAGGACAGTTTCACATCTTCCTTTCCAATTTGTATCCCTTTTATGTCCTTCTCCTGTATTATTGTTTGGGCTAGAACTTCAAGGACTATGTTGAAGAGCAGTGGTGAAAGTTGACACCTCTGTCATATTCTCAAATTTCATGGGAACTCCTTGGGCTTTAGGAGTTTTGTGTATGGCCTTTATTATGTTGAGATATAAGCCCTCTATTTCAAGTCTCTCAAGTGTTTTGGTCATGAAGTGATGTTGAATTTTGTCAAAGGCTCTCTCTGCATTGATTGCAATTACCATGTAGCTTTTGTGGTTAAGTTTATTAATATGATGGATTACATTGTCTTCCATATGTTGAACCAAGCCTGCATTCCTGGGATGAAGCCTACCTGGTCAAGGTGGATAATACTTTTGATATGTTGTTGGATTGTTTGCAAGGATTTTATTCAGAATTTTTGCACCTAAGTTCATCAAGGATATAGGTTTTCTTTTCTTGTGTCTTTGTCAAGTTTTGGTATTAGAGTGATACAAATCTCATAGAAGGAGTTTGGAAGTATTCCATGTTCTCCAATTGCATTAAAAAGCTTCAGAAAGAGTGGTTTTATTTCTGTGATGAATGTTTGGTAGAATTCAGCTGAGAACCCATCAGGACTTGGACTTTCTCTTCTGGGGAGTTTTTTGATTACATTTTTTTATTTCAGTGAATGTGATAGGTTTAGGAGATTTAGCTGTTCCAAATTTAGTTTTGATAGATGGTAGGTGTCCAGGAATTTGTCCATTTCTTGCAGGTTCTCCAATTTTGTGGAGTAGAGGTTTTGGAAGTATGTCCTGATGATTCTTCCAGTTTTGTTGGTATCTGCTGTGGTGTTCTTTCTTTTTCTAAAATTTTACTTATTTATTTGCAAGGAGAGAGAGACACACACGCAAAGAGATAGAAACAGACACATAGAGAGAGACAAAGAAAGAGAGAGAGAGAATGGACATATCAGGGCCTCTTGCTGCTGCAAATGAACTTTAGATGCATGTGCCACTCTGTGCATGTGGTTTTGCATATGAGTAAACCTGGGCTTTCAGGCCTTGCAAGCAAGCACTTTTAACTGCCAAGCCATCCCTCCAGCCTTCTGCTTTTGTTTAACCCCAAATTTATTGGAAATAAGTCATTGTAGGTTTAAATTTCTGGGTTTTGTATTTCCCAGGGTGAGTGGTAAGATGGACTAGGTAATACAACAGTAACATAAAAACAGTAAAAACTTAGTGGTTCCCAATAATAAGTGCTTTCATGCTCATATGACATGTCTGTTGTAGGGTGGGACATCGTACCATATCCTCTTATTCGGGGCTCATTTTGAGCATTGCTGGTAGTTACAGAGAACGAGGATTTTGGTAGATGTGCCCGGGTTTTAAAATTTCCTCCAATACTGGCACTCCACTTCCACTCACAGGAAGTAACATGGTCACAACTGACTGCCAGGGGTCAGGGATATGCAATTGTGTCACTTCTCCCTGGAAGTAGAGGGACTCAGAAATATTTGCTGACAAACAACTATTCTAGGGACTTGGGTAAGAACTTATATGAAAAATGAAAATTATGAAGTTTTAAGTTACAAATAAATAGCAAACCTTTATTCAGTAAGCATCTAATTGTTCTCAGTTGCTTCTCAACTGCAAGCTCCTTGAGAGTAGGTATTTCTATCAAATGCTTCCATCAACTTGACATGCCTGGTAGATTTGAAATCAGTCTCAATTCCATGATTTGTCATGTCAATTTATTGCTTTCTCTAGAGGAAAATTAGTTCATACTAGCCTTTACCCCTGTGCCTTACAGTGGTATCCAGAGAATTATAGCAATTTTTCACCAAGATCTTTTGGAATTCAAGACCAAAATTCATGTTTTCAGTAGAGATGAGCTAGTTATTTCTCAACATCACTGTTTTCTCTTGCTTGGTCACACAACTAGATTCTAGAGAAGTAAATGTGCAGAATTGAAACAAGAGCAGCAGTAATATGTCCTATATCCAGGCTAGACTACAATGACCCCCCCATGCCTGATTTTTATAGCTCTTTCTCCTTCCAGGTCTGGAAAACTGGGCAGCCTCAGAGCCATGTGTTGATATTCACAGAGCCCTAAGATAGAAGGAGTATGGATCTCTAAATTGTTGCTTGGAGGAAAGCCACTTCCAATCAGGGATAGTCATTTGGAATTTTCCTTGAACAAGAAAAAAATTTCTGGGCCAGGGATGTAGCTCAGTGGATAGAGTTCAAAGCCTTTGGTTTGGTCCCCAGAACCACATAATCCAGGCATGATGGCACAAGCCTATAATCAGGTGGAGGTAGAAGTATCAGAAGTTTTAGGTCATCCTCTACTAAACAGAGAGTTCAAGTCTCTGTTTAGTAGAGGATGACCTAAAACTTCTGATAAAGTCAAGTGCTACATGATACCCTGTCTCCCAAAAGAAAAAAAAAACAACAAAATTCTAATGTGTTTGATTCATTATTCATTTCTGATTGAGAGGATTTCCTTAATTAATACAGGTATTTTGACAAGGGTGTGGTGCTCTGGTGAGTAGGCCTGAGGAGATAGCTTGCCTGTAGGTGTTAGGTGACAGTTCTCCAAGAAAGGAATGGCAGAGGATTGCTAGGAGAAGAACAGAAAGTCTTTATTGGAGATGGACACTCAGCCTCCAGACAATTCTACTTCCTTGGAGAGGAATGAAGGAGGATTCTCCTCAGCCATTGTGAAAGAGAACCTCAGGCTAGACCGTGGAACTTGGTTATGGTGAGCTGAGGGAGGGTGCAGTAGATCGAAGCCATATCCAATGTGAGGAATCTGATATTTCTGAAAATACTCATTACAATAGTTCATCTGAGCTTTGCTAATGACTCCAGAAGATTCTGTTAAATTGTTTGAAATTGTCAAACAGTACATTTGAAAACCTCCAAAGCATGATGTAACTAGGAGGTAATGTCTGCACTGTGAGAAAGCTAGGAGGAGGGAGCTGGGAAGAGGCCAGGCCAAGGAAACACATACAAAAAAAATCTCACTTTCAGCCTAGTCAACTTGATGTGTTACTGTCAGAAAGCCCTTATATCTTTTTGTTTTCCAACTTCCTCTTTTTATCCTCTTGTTCTGTTCTAGATTTAACTCAGGTATCACTTCCTCTTAGAAGTCTTACTTGACTCCACCTCTCCCACAGGAAAGAATTACAATATACTACCATGACTGGGAATCCCCAGCTGGACTGAATGCTTTTGTGATTGAATCTCTGCCATTTGGCCCAGTGTCTGAAACAACAAATATATATTGACTATAGTGGCAATATGAATTGCGATATTTGTATCCCACATAAGAAGGTGGGACCAGGCCTCTCTATCCCAGCATCTGAGATGAAATTTAAATAAAGAAAGAGAGAAGAGAGAAAAGCAATCCAAGTAGAGGGCGCCACATGAGTAGGGTCATGTACAGGTTCCAGAACATTCTTCACAGCATTGTGGAGTGGGCTAGAAGTCCTTTGAATCTTTGGTTGCAGAGGTTACAAAACTCTCCACAAACCCACTGGGGAGAGGCTGAGGAGAGCAGAATCCTACATTGCTGCTCACAGGAAAACCTGTCACCTCAGGAGCTGTCTGGGGGCTGTCATACTCAGGCTGTCATCAGTAATGCTAATGTCCAGGGGACGAAATAAATAAAGCTGTATTAGTTAGATGTTTCATTAGAAACATAGGAAATAAATTAGTGTTTGCCAAATGGGAAAAGAAAAAAATCAATAGGAAAAGAAATATTATTTTTAATCTTCTGAGAAGGTTTTTGTAAACAACAGAAAGCAGAAAAAAATAAAAACCATGAAAAAAGATCTGCCATCCTCCTTTTAACCCTTATTTATTATCACTCATTCTATATCATTTGAACTGCATGATAATTTAAATTTTCATTTTAATTTCAATGTATCATACAATTCAACCCAACCTTGTACAGCATTTTTTTAAGCTGAAAACTTTAAAACTGTCACAGAAGGAAATGCAACTGGGGAAGGCAGAAGGGTAAGAAGTCCTGTGACCTTCTAGAGTAGTCATTTAATTTCCAATATTAAAAGGTTTGTGCAAAAATATGATAACACTAAAGGCAACAAAGGCAAACAACGTGACTGTTCCTTAGTGGCATGCCGGACTGTGAAGAGTGGCCATGACTCAGCGCTCTCTCTCTCTCTCTCTCTCTCTCTCTCTCTCTCTCCTTTTCTCTGGATTCAATGGTTCTATCCTTTTGGTTGTTTTAGGAGGAGATGTTTTCATTCCATCTAAAGTGCTTGCAGCATGGTGAGACAAGTTCTCTCTGGGATTGTCCTATAGATTCTATCTGAGAGCGCTCTAGGATTTAACAAAATACTCCAATAGGCCTATAAATGCCTTGTGGCATTTAATTGTCACTGTGCTGTGAGAAGAGATATTATTACAAAAAAAAAGAAAGAAAACCAAAGCTCAGAGAGGTTCTTGGACCCAACATCACATTGTGAGGAAGGAGAGATGTGAGCTTGAAGCCCAGCAGACACCCAAGACACTACTTTTTTAAATTTATACTTTAAAAATTGTTTATATTTATATATTTGCAAGGGGAGAAAGGGGGAAGTTGAAGTAAGAGAGAGAGAGAGAGAGAGAGAGAGAGAGAGAGAGAGAGAGAGAGAGAGAGAATGATTATGGTCACATCAGGCCTCTTGCCACTGCAAACAAAGTATAGATTCATGAACCACTTTGTGCATCTGGATTTACGTGGGCACTGGGGAATCAAAACCAGGTCATTAGGCTTTGCAGGCAAGCACCTTAACCACTGAGATATCTACCCAGTCCAGTATTTTTATTGTTTTAAAAATGTTTAAATTTATTTGTGTATGTGTGTGTGCAAGCATGCATCTTACTGGTGTGTATATGTGAGGGCTGGGGAAAGCACTCAAGGGCCTCTTGCCTCTGCAAGAAAATGCCAGACACTTGTGTCACTTTTTTCTTTTGGCTTACATGGTGGCTCAGGAACTGAACCTGAGCCTACAAGCTTTGCAAGCAAGTATCTAGCTGCTGAGTCATCTTTCCAGTCCTCAAGACTGTATACTTGAAGATTCATGAAAGGGGGATGAGCAGTGGAGGGACCAGGGAGTTCTTGGCTTTCTTCTTTCCAGTGCCCCACATATGCTCCTGCACAAGAGAGTGCCTCCTCCCCAGGCTCTCTTGGGGGATTGAATTTCCTACAAGAATTCACTGAGAGGAAGCATGCCATGTGTGTCAAACTTCTCATTGCTGGGACAAAATACCTGACAAAAATCAGCCTATGGGAGAAAGGGGTTATTTCGGCTTGCAATTCCAGGTTACAGTCCATCATGGTCGGGAAGGCATGGTGGCAAGAACTCGAGGCAGCTGGTCATATTGATCACACTGAGGAAGTAGAGAATCATGGCTCGTTTTCTCCTTTTTATAGAGTCCAGAGACTCAGCACATGGGATGGAGCTGCCTACAGTTAGCATGGTTCCTCCCACATCAACTAATCTAATATAGAAAACCCTCATAGCCTGATCAGAGATTGGTTTCCATGGTGGTTCTAAGGTCTATCAAGTTGAGAACCAGAGATTCCCCACTGGGTGAGACCTTGGACTATGACATGAGGCTGGACATGTAACACAACTTCACTTGGCCTGCAGCCTCTGTTCTGGGCTCATTGTCCTGGCCTTGGCCCTGGTCTTATGATATCATCGCCTGGAGGCAAATTTGACTTGGCCTGTGCTTGTGGATGTCCAAGGAGCACACTGCCTGCCTAAACTGGTTATCTGACTATGTAGTGTCTTTGTTCATTCATTTATTTATTCAGATTCTCTGCTGATCAGAATTTCCTCCTATTTCATTGCCATAATTTTTCTCCATAATCATGTTATAAAAACAACTTCTTTGCTTTAAAAATACTATTTTAAAAGTCCTGGATATTAATTTTCTTAATGGTGCCCTGTTACAGATGATGTGTTTCTCCTGAGACACTGGCATAATAGATGGCAGAAGGCACCTTGTATATTTATGTCAGGCTTCATCAGCAGTGGTGTTTGTCAGGAGTTGCCCAAATGACAGCCATGGAACACCTGATTGTATACCTGAAGCTACCTATTGTGGCAGAGCCACTCACGACTCTGTCTGCCATCATTGATTTGTACATTTCAAAGGGCCCAGAGCAAATCTGGAAAGAAGTAGATATCCAAATGAGTTCACAGACCAACCTTTCTCAAAGAAGACCCATGTCTGCTCTGAAAATTTCGGGCTGGCAAATTTACTTGGGATATTTGTTGGCTATGTCTAGTATTTCTTCTGCTCAGGTGGTAAGCACTCAGGCCCAGTCAAGCCCAGGGGATGGGCCCCAATTCAGGCATTGCAAATGCTTTTCAATTATAGTAGATTCATTTTTGTAATTTCAGAATCTTTTCAGCTCAATATTGCCTCATGACAAAAAAAGATAAACTTTCTCAACATTTGTCCAAAGTTCAATTTCATCTTTTCTTGGATTAACTCTAAATTACAGTGGAAACAAAACATCACATTAAAATAGAACATAAAGGCTGGAGAAATGGCTCAGCATTCAAGAGAGCTTCCTGTATAAGCATGAGAGCCTAAGGGAGCCTGAGACAGCCTGAGCCCGATACCTCCAGCATCCACATACACAGCCAGGCATGACCACACACGTCTGTAACCTCAGTTCTATGGTGGTCAGAGGCTGGAGAATTGCTGGGGCTCATGAAAGCATGAAAATCAATAAAGAGACTCCATCTCAAAGAAAAATAGGTCAGTGAGTGATGCAGTGATGGAAGGTGATGGCTGATGTTTTCCTCTGGCATCAGCACATATATGTATATATAACACACATATTCACCACACCATACTCCACATATGCAAAAGAAAAAATGTAAAAAAGAGATAAAGCCAGTTTATAACCTTCTATTTTGCACATGTCTTAGTACTATAATAGGGGCCATGCCTCTCTTTGTTACCTCTAACACATACATGGTAGAGATTCAACTCATAATTGGAGAGTGAATGAATGAAACCTGTCTGTATGCTGGTGGTCCACAGGAACAGCAACACTAATGGGTTCTGGTACTTCAGTTGAGTGAGGGAGACAGGCAGGCAAGCACTATAACCAATACCTCTCAGGAGCAAGTCTGGATGGCTTTTCCTGGTGGGAGGTAAAGTTGGCACTTGGAGACAGATTTCAAAGGATGATAGAAAGCCACTATGAGGACAAGATGGGAAAGGCATTCCAAGGAAGGACCTAACATTGGTAAGAATGACAAGGCTTGGGAGAACCTAGTGTGTTCTGGAAATGACAATTGTCTGATGTGGCCCTGGGTAGATGGCTATACATGGAGGCAGAAACACAGATTTCTATGAGGGCTCTAGCTAAATCTTTGTGGTTCCTTTCCAGGACAAGAAGCTCAGACTCCTTCCGGGGGCAGTGGAAGGCATGGGAAGTCTTTATGTAGGTAGGTGGCGGGAGAATCCTACCTGTGCTCCGTGGATCTAAGTGGCTACAGGGTGAGAAGAATGAGAGGTAGAAGAGTGTGAGAAGCAGAGAGGCCAACTGGCAGCAGTTGGAGATATCTAGGAAGGAGATGCTGTGGTCTGAACTGGAGCAGAGTGGGAGGGGATAAAGAAAGGGAACTGGATAGTTGAGAGACATTTGATGTTAGGTTTTACAAGATTTTGAGATCAATTATATGCTTTACAGAAGCTCAGGAGCAGAAAGAGAAGAGAACCTGTTGTTAGGCAATGTGTCCTTATGGGAAAGTACTAGGTTGGTGGAAACATCCCTTGGCTTAAGATTTAGATCTGGATGGTCTCCGTTTTGGGCTGGAGGTAGTCATGAAAGAATCAGTTGAAGCACACACACACACACACACACACACACACACACACACACACACAAACATGCTTATTGCACACACCTGTGCACACAAGCTTATATGCCATTACTACTAGTAATTAAGAGACCAGGTGGACTATACCTGAATTAACATAGGAGGATGTGTCATAGGAAGAAGATTCAGGTTGAAGCTGAGGCAGGAGAATGTCCATGTGAATAGCCCTGGGCTAAAAGTTGACCTAGTCTGCTCTGCCTTTAGTCACTTCTGATTGACATGACCTTTCCCCCCTAATGGTTTCCTTTAACTATGGCTATAACACTGCTGCCCATTGCCCATAAGAGAGCCCCGCCTCCCTGAGTCCCTGTCATCACTCAGATGGTGACATTTTCACAGTGGCAGCTGGTCCAGCCTACAAGTATAGTCAGAGACCTTGGAGCTGAAAGAAACGGCTGAAGAGCCCCCAAGAGTGCGGGTGCCCTGTGACCTTCCCCTTGTTAATGATTCTCTAATCAGTGGACCAAACAGGCCACCACAGGCAGAGTTGCTTTATTCTCTAGTCAGTAGCTATTTTCCTGGAATAATATGCCCTGTGACGTGATGCCCAAATGAATGCTCAGTTCAGAGAAAAGGCCATATGTTAAGAAAAGGCAACTGTGAGTGTAGTGGTAAGAGGATGTGGCCTTCATCCTGACACATTGCCAGAAAGGCCTAGGCCTTCAACCTGACTGGGAACCTGCCCTGCTTGTCACTGCCCTCCTTGCTGTAGTGAATAGACTAGGACAGTTTTATGTGAAGCGAGGAGGCACGTTTATTGCATGCAATCTCTTGCTCCAAGCTGTAGATGAGAGAAATCCTCTAATCACACTCAGTTTTAATCCTGGATTAAGGCAGATCTGTTAATAAAGCACTGGTAAAATCAAGAATAGTTTGCAATTATCTTCAACTTCTATTACTTACATTATATGGTTTTAAATACACAGATGAAATGAGTATACTTTAAATTCCCTGGACCCTTAAAGAAAGAGTTCAGCAAAATTAAGAGTTCCAGCAATAAAGCAACTACTAGAAAATTTAGAAGAAAGGGAAAAGAAGACGATGTCTTCACTGGATAATATTTTCAGGCTTTGTGGAAACCAGTTAATTCAAATGATGCCATCAGAAGGTAAGGCTAAGCTTGTTCAGATGAACATAGTAGGGGAGCTCAAGCATGGGGGGACTGTTTCAGATGCTCCTTTCTATCCAGCAAGATGACTGTATTTACTTAGTAAGACCGGAGAAGTAGCTGAGTTAGCCATGGATTCCGCATGCAAGACTCAGCCAGAAAGTGTCACAGGCCTGTGAATCTGAAAACTGGAAGTCCAACTGCTGAGCCTGGTTCCAGGAAATGCCTCCACGGCTACCTCTTTTCACTTCTAGAAGCTTGGTTGGTTTTGATGCCAAGACAATTTGCTTGGGAGGCCAGACAATGCCACTGTCAAGAGTGGGCTCATCTTGTAAAGTCACTTGGGTGGACACACTTTTCTGTAAAAACTCATTACTTTCTGAGCATGTCTGTATTCCTCTCAATCTCACTTTAAACTTAGTTGTGCTCAGCTCATCAGAAGACAGAGCCTGTCTTCCTTCACTGGGGATGGGTTAGGGGAGGTGGGGCAGGTCCCGAGAAGCAGCTCTCCTAGCTGTGGACAGGCAGGACCCAGCTCATGCATCAGTTCTGCCCTTCCGGGCAGAGCCAGTCCATACCATACCAAGGCAAGGTTAGACTATTTCACATAACCACCTGGATTGCTGGCTCCTGAGAAGTGTGAGAGCTGTGGTAAGTTTGGCTATGTTCTCAGCAGAAGGCAATTCTCAGAGTAGCAGCAATAGCAGCTCCTTAAGTCAGACAGTGTCCATGCACTGTGCCCTACCAGTCACAGGACTCCTTGGTTACCACTTATGTCTGATACCAGGTGTCGGGGACACCAATGGTTCTGCTTCTGCTGTTGTTCACCTCATGGAAAGAGGAAAGTGACTTCCATCCCCATTTCTCTAAGGGGAAACGTTAGGACATGAGGGCTACATACCTCATCACCATGCTTCACTCTTATGGTAGCTGTCAGGCCCCAGTATGTTTAATCCTTTCAGGTCTAGAACCATACATGACCAAGAGCTGAGTTCTTTATAACTAACATTACATTCCAACATGCCATGGTGGCATACATTTCTCAGCTCTACAGGCTGTTTCACTTAATAGCCATCTCTTCCTCAGACCTCTTCCCTAGCTCTAGCAGTTGACTCTTTCCAGAGCTAATTCACAAGGAATGCACACAATCACTTCTTTAGGGTGTATGCTAAGGAGTTTGAGTAAAGACTTACAGTTATCTTAGCACTGCTGAGACAAAACATCTGACCAAGAGCAGCTGATGGGAGGAAAGGGTTTATTTTGGCTTACCATCTCAATGGCAGGGGACAGCATGGCATGAACAGAGGCTGGACATTACCTCTGCCATAGCAGGTGGAAGAATGCAGCAAGAGTGAGGTTAATTCTAGTAAGTGGAAGCTGGCTATCATGCTCTTAAGCCTTAAGTCTCCACCTCCCAAATTGTCACCAGCTTGGGACCAAGCACTACAAACACATGAGTCTAGGGGGACACCTCCACAAAATTAGTGGTAATTGGGTGTAGACAGAAGTTGAATTTATAGGGTCAGTAACTGGCTACTAACCTTACACAGATCAGCATTATCTTTTACAGAACTAGCATCTAAGATTTAACTAGATGCCAATTTACTTTGGGAATACCAACCTAGTCAAATCATGAACCAAAAAATATCTTTGATTTAATTGTGGAGAATAATTTCCTAAAATTCAGGCATAAAAGCCAGGTGTGGTGATTTGTGTTTATAATCCCAGGGAGACTGAAGTAGGAGTTACTGCTAGTTCAAATCTAGCCTAGGCTACAGAGTGAGTTCTAGGTCAGTCTGGGCTAGAATGAGACCCTGACTCAAAAAGTAACAAATATTTTAAGTATAGCATAAAAGGTTTATTACACACTAAAATTGTTTACAAATTTTCTTGTATATAATAGGATATAGAAATTGACTAAGGAGACAATTGTTAACATTCATTAGAATCTCAAAATAGTCCGCATTCCAAAAATTAATGAATGTTAGTACACTGTACATATTTTCACTCCAGCTTCTTCAAAAATGCAATTATTTACAAATATCTCTACAGTGTGAAAACTAATGAATTAGAGCCATGTATTGAAAATGAGTATTGGTTCAACTGTTCTGGCAAGTTGTAATAAGACCCTTTTCCTCTGACCTTGTTTTATATTCCTCCCAATCCTTCATTATTGTGATGGTTAGGTTTTGTTGTCAACTTGATCTTTTTAATTATCTTGGGTGGGTCTCTGAGGATGTACACAGGAAGGTAGCCCTCTCAGTAGGGGACAGGAAGCTCAGGGAAGCTGGAAATCAACATCCCTTCCTGGAGGCCAGTGCAGGAAGGAAATTCCAGAGACTCAGGAAGCCAATAAATCTGTGATAGGGTTGTAAGACCCTGCTCTAAGGCTATATAAAGGGAAAGTAAATTTCCTTTGGCCCCCTTACTTGTTTGCTGTTTTGCATGTTGTGTTGGTGATGGATTTCTCTTTGCTTGGAACTGTGAAAGGGCGCCAGCCTCTTTCACCATTATGGAATTTCTTCTGGATCTGTAGCTTCAATAAATCCTTTACATCCATAACTGTACCTGGTTTGGAGATTCATCACAGTGGTGTGTAGCTGACTATGACAATTATGTATGGTCATGGGTTGCTGATGCACCCAGGCTATTGCTCCCAGCTAGGGTTTTAAGCACCAATGACTTTGTGAAGCCCTCAAAACTTCTGAGATATGTCAGAGAGAGAACTAGTTAAGGATTCCTTCTAAGAAGCAAAATAGAATATTGCATGTTTTGTTTCTTGTAAATGTAGGCATAATTTGTTATAGGTAAGTTTATGCTTATATGTGCACAGTTGTAAACGAGTGTGTAAAAAATGCATGTGAGTATGGAAATATGAGTGAGTATATATGATAATGTGTGTAAGCTTCATTATGTGTCTAAGTGTATGTATATAGGATGATGTGTGTAAACTTCATTATGTGTCTGTGCTTAAGTGTATGCAGGCATATCACAATCTAGAAATAGATAGGCTATGCAGAATGAAGGAGGGTAAGGTCAAGGGAATGCTAATACATAAAAAAGGAAAGAAATATTCTCTGTGAAGACTTAAACTAGTGATGACCAGTTATTATTTCAAAATATTTTCAATGAGCTAAACATATCCTTGAGTTCTAATGGTGATAAAGTCACAGGTACTCCTGATATTGTTATGGTTTGTTGCCTAAATTAATTATAGAAAAGGAATGGGGGGTAGAGCAAGATGGCTGACAGCTAGCAGCCACACAGAGGTCCGAAGAGCTGCCCCACTCCCACCCCAAGTTCCTGCCATATCCCATTGTCCCAGACCACTGGACACCTACCAATGACCAAAGCTTAGCCCAGAGCAGACAAAGCTCCTAAGTAAACCTAGCACATCCATAGAGATTGAACATGTAATCAATTACCTCCCCAAAAGGAAAAGTCCAGGACCGGATGGATTCTCAGCTGCATTCTACCAAACCTTCACCATAGAACTGACACCACTCTTTCTGAAGCTTGTTCGAAGTATAGAAAAAGAGGGAAGGCTTCCAAACTACTTCTATGGAGCTTGTATCACCTTAATACCCAAACCAGACAAAGATGCAACAAGAAAATAAAACTACATACCCATATCCCTGATGAACTTAAATGCAAAAATCATGAACAAAATCCTCAGAAACTGGATACAACACCACATCAAAAATATCATTCACCTCAACCAAGTAGGCTTCATCCCATGGATGCAGGGATGGTTCAACATACGGAAGTCGATTAATATAATCCACCACATTAATAGACTCAATCACAAAAACCAAATGGTCATCTCAATTGATGCAGAGAAGGCCTTTGACAAAATTCAACACCACTTCATGTTCAAAACTTTGGAAAGGCTAGGCATAGATGGCTTATACCTCAACATAATAAAGGCAATATACAAAACTCCTAAAGCCCAAATCATACTCAATGGGGAAAGACTCAAGGAGTTCCCACTCAAATCAGGAACAAGACAGGGGTGTCCACTCTCACCAATGCTCTTAAACATAGTGCTTGATGTCCTAGCTCAAGCAATAAGACAAGACAAAAACATAAAAGGGATACAAATTGGAAAGGAAGATGTAAAACTATCCCTCTTTGCAGATGACATGATCCTTTACATAAGAGACCCAAAAAATAGTGTAAGTAAACTTCTGTAGGTAATAAATTCCTAAGTAAAGTGGCAGGATACATAATAAACACACAAAAATCAGTAGCCTTTCTGAATGCAGATGGTATGCATACAGAAAAAGACATCAGAGAGACTGTCTCATTTTCAATAGCCTCAAAAAAATCAAATACCTTGGAATATCATTAATCAAAGATGTGAAGGACTTGTATAATGAAAACATTAAAACACTCAAGAAAGAAATAGAGGAGAATGCATTAAGATGGAAAGATATTCCATGTTCTTGGATAGGGAGAATTAATATAGTAAAAATGGCAGTGCTTCCAAAAGCTATTTATAGATTCAATGTCATGCCCATAAAATTCCCAGTTTCTTTCTTCATGGACATAGAAAGAATAATCTTTTTATTTTTTTTTCCTTTAAATTACTTTAATCACTTTCTCTGTAGCACCTTTTATTTTCTTTTTCTTTTATTATTTTTTTACAATGAGTTGATATCCCCAATTCACCAATGTCCCCCTCCCCATCCCCAATCAGCTGGATATCCTCCTCCATGGGCTGTCTGGATCAGTCCTTGTGGCAGGGGACCATGGATAACCTAGTATTCAGCCCGGTTCTCCTGGCCCAAGTGTGTTGTTACTGAGGGGTGCCATGCCTCTGGATAGTCTTCCCCACCACGGCTCTCACAATCTTGCTGCCCCCTCTTCCGCTCAGTTCCCTGAGTCATGGTGGGTGGGTATTAAGGCTGCTTTAATGTTGTGAGCGTAGGAGTCTTTGTATCAAAAATCGTTGGTTTATGTCTCACTGGCTTATCCTGTGTTGATTGAATGGCTGTGGTTATGGGTACCTTGTTCATCCCCTCATTCTCTGTGGGGCTCCATATGGATCCTCCACAGTATGACTGTGGTGGCTCATCTTTTACAAGAATCTCAGCTATCTGCCTACGGTCGGTTGGTAGGGTTAGATGGGCCACAACTCTTTCACTGCATCCTGAAAAATACAAATACAATCTCCATCGGAGTGTGAGATCAGAATAGGTTAACAAATATACACAATTCTGGATTACCTAGATTCTATTTTTAGTAGCCTCCCTGTCAATTAGTCCCATAGCACATCTTTTATTGGGAGCCCAAGAGTACAGGATCCGGTGCATATCGCCCTGATTCCCCAGATCCAGTCACAGGCTTCCCCTCACTAAGTGAAATATTTGGCTGAATTTAGAAACTGTTGATTGTCTCCCCCAGGCCCAGGCCCCTCCATTGCACTAGTGCTCCTTTCTTGGTTCACTGTTCTATCCCAGTAGGAGGTGTGGTCAGCCTACTCATGGCCGCAGTCTGTGATTCATGCCAGTGGTCTCTGTTTACTCCAGTGTCATTGATTGGCTTCCCTTGGCAGCTTGTGCAGTGCCTTCCAGGCCTGAGGCAAACCCTGTTGCTGAAGAAACCACAGAATGCCATCGATCAGCATCAAGAGACCCTTCAAGGTCCAGAATGGTATCCAGCCCCCAGATGGTAGAAAGAATAATCTTAAAATGTATTTGGAAGGGCAAAAGGCCTCAGATAGCCAAATCTATTCTAAGTAACAAAACTTCCTCAGGAGGTATCACCATTCCAGATCTAAAGACATATTGCAAAGCCATAGTAACTGACTATGATACATAGAGATAGCAGAGACCACTGATATAAAAATTCAGTCTGTTGCCATGAGAAACCTGAACACACTTCTTTCTGGGAGAGATCAACAGACCAAGAAATAATCACGTGTTCAATAGTGGCACCAAAACATGGGGGAGGGGGGGCTCAACAGCTTTTAAATTGGCCAAGAAATCCACTCACTGACAAGGAACCCTTAACTGGAATTGGGACTAGGGAAAAATCCTCGGGAACTAAAAACTGGGGCTCCAAAAAGAAATCCCCATTACCAGAGAACTAAAGAGAGCCTAATCTCTATAGAATTTTGCCAAATTATAAATGTGTGCCTCAGTTAACTTACACTGATCTCACTCTCCAGTGGAGATTCTGTTTGTATTTTTCAGAAGGCAGTGAGAGTCTGTGGTTATTCCAACTCCACCGATGAATTGCAGGGCAAAGGCTGATATCTCAGTAAGAGATGACCCACCCCAGGTCTATGATGTAGGCCCCAAGTGAAACACTTGAGACAATAGTGGGGCAAGAAAGAGACCTATAACCGCAGCTCTATATGCATTTTACACTGCTTTCTATAGTGGTTGTACAAGTTTGCAATTCTACCAGCAGTAAATAAGGGTCCCTTTTTGCCCACATCCTCAGCAACATCTATTGTTGGTGGATATTTTTTATAATTGCTATTATGACTGTGTAAAGTGGGATGTCATAGTTATTTTGATTTGCATTTCCCTGATGATTAAGGATGATGAACATTTTCTTAAATGAGAATTGGCCATTTGAGTTTCCTCCTCTCTGAATTCCCTGTAGAGATCACTGCCTGCCTGGTCTAGGTGGATAATAATTTTGATGTGTTGTTAGATTTGGTTTGTGAGGGTTTTGTTCAGAATTTTTGCATCTAAGTTCATCTGGGATATAGGTCTATGGTTTTCCTTTTTTGTTGTTTCTCTGTCTGGTTTTTAGCTTCATAGAAGGAGGTTGGAGGCATTCTCTGTTGTCAAGTTACATAAAAAAAAGATTCAGAAAGAGCGGTTTCAGTTCTCTAATGTCGGTTTGGTAGAATTTGGCTGAGTATTCATCAGGTCCTGGACTTTTCCTTTTGTGGAGATTTTTTTTATTACATTTTCAATCTCCATAGATGTGATAGCTTTTTTTTTTTTTTTTTTGGAGGGGGTGCTTTATCTGCTCCGGGCTCAGTTCTGGTAGGTGGCAGGTATCTAGGAATTCATCCATTTCTTGCAGATTCTT
Source organism: Zapus hudsonius (assembly GCA_004024765.1). Classification (NCBI taxonomy): domain Eukaryota; kingdom Metazoa; phylum Chordata; class Mammalia; order Rodentia; family Dipodidae; genus Zapus; species Zapus hudsonius. Next base: position 23,364 of record PVHP010010052.1, on the reverse strand, counting down.
CAATTTTGTGGAATAGAGGTTTTGGAAGTATGACCTGATGATTCTTCCAATTTCATTGGCATCTGTTGTAACTTCTCCCTTTTCATTTCTGATTTTGTTGATTTGGGCCTTCTCTCTCTCTCTCTTTTTTTTTTTGTTTGATTAGATTGGCCAAGGTTTTCTCAATCTCATTTATTTTCCAATTCATTAATTTCAGCTCTGATCTTAATTTTTTTTTTTCATCTTGAGCTCCTAGGGTTGGATTGTTCTAGTTATTCCAATGGTTAGGTTATTGATTTTAGATCTCTCTGTCTTTGTTATTTAGTGCTATGAATTTTCCCCTTAGGGCTGCCTTCATTTTGTCCCATAAGTTTTGTGATGCTGTGTCTTTGTTATCATTGAATTAAAAAAATATTTTTTCTTTTTTGATTTCTTGACTGACCCATTCATTTTTTAATGGGGGTATTGTTTTGTCTCCAATAGTTGGTGTATTTTCTGTTGTTTCTTCCATTGCTAATTTCCAGCCTTAAAGCATTGTGGTCCAATATGATGCAGGGTGTTATGTCAATCTTCTTGAATTTATTGAGGCATGTTTTATGCCCTAATATGTGATCTATTTTGGAGAACACTCTGTGGGCTACTGAGATTATATATTTTCTTACCTTGGGATGGAATGTTCTGTAGACATCTGTTAGGTCTAGTTGATCTATGGTATTGTTAAGATCTGTTATTTCCCTGTTGATCTTCTGTTTGGATGATCTGTCTAAGATAATAGTGGTCTATTAAAGTCTTCTACTAAGATGCAGTTGGAGTTTATTTCTGTTTTGTTTTTGAGTAAGTTTTGCTGTATTAAATGTGATGCATACATATTTATGATAATGATATCCTCTTTTTGGATCATTCCCTTGATGAGTAAGAATTGTCCTTCATTGTCTTTTTAAATTAATTTTGGTTTAAGGTCTATTTTGTCAGATATTAATGTAGCCACACCAGCTTGTTTTTTTATTTCTGTTTGCTTGGAAGATCATTTTCTATCCTTTAACCTTGAGGGGGTTTCTGTCTTTAGAGGTGAGGCATGTTTCTTGAAGGCAGCAGATGGAAGGGTCCGTCTTTCTGATCCACCCTGCTAACCTGTGTCTTTTTATGGGGGAGTTGAGTCCATTGATATTCAAAGTTGTAACTGTGAGGTTTGCTTTAAGCCTTGCCATGATGGTATATGGGGGTTGATGTCTAGTATGATACCATGAGCAAACTAATTTTGGTTATTGTGCTCATCCTCTATTGGGCTCTTGAGGTTGGTTGTTCAACTCTTCTGTGTGGAATATCTCCTAGACTATCCTCTGTAAGTTTGGCTTTGTGTTCATATTGTCATAGGGTTGGCTTTTATCATGGAAGATTTTCCTTTCTCCATCTATTATGAGGGATACTTTTGCTGGGTACAGAAGTTTGGGTTGGAAGTCATAATTTTTTAGGCCTTGAAGAACATTGTTCCATGTTCTTTGGGCCTCCATGGTTTCCAATGAGAAATCTGAGGTAAGTCTGATGGTATTGCCTTTACATGTGATGAGTTGTATCTTTCTTGCTGCTTTTAGCACACAATCTCTCTCTCTCTCTCTCTCTCTGCTTTCTATGTTTAGCATTTTAACTAAGATGTGTCTTGGAAAGTTCCTTCTTTGATCTGTCTGTAAGGAATTCTTGGGCTTCTTGTATCTGAACCAGCCTTTCTGTTATAAGAATGAGAAAATTTTCTTTAATAGTTTTGTTGAATATGTTCTTTATGCTTTCGGCCTGGATTTTTCCCCCTCTGGTATCCACATGATTCTGATGTTTGGTCTTTTTAGGGTGTCCCACAGTTTCCTCATAATTTGTTCCCATGGTGTTTGGAATTTATCAAAGATTTTGGATTTCCTATTTATTTTTTCTGTCTTATCTTCAAGGCTTGAGATTCTGTTGTCCAGGTTATTAACTCTGGGATGGAGAAATTTAAAAGAAGCTCTTAAAGCTCTGTTTGATTTTTGATTTCTATTATATTTTTGTTCATAGTCTCCATTTCTCTGGTGAGTTCCAGGTTCCAGTCTAGTTTTGTTTTGTTAATGTTTTCCTGGAATTCATTCTTGAATTTGGTTATGTCCTCATTAAATTTAATCAGCTCATTATTGAGCTCCTCACATAGTTGGTTTACCCTCAAATTGTTTAATGACTTTTGAAGTCACTCTGATTTTTCTCAGTTAAGTTGAGTTTGATAGCTAGGCTTGCATTGTTGAGTTTCACTTCATTTATGTCTTTTTTGACAGTTTCCAGCTCAGCCAATATCTTGGCCAGAATATCATTGAAGATATGTCTTGAGGTTATTTTACTCTCACTTTGGGATTGTAATTCTGTTGTCTCCCCTACATTTTCTGTGGCAACTTCCTTTGTGGGACTAGAGGGTCTTGTTGAAGTACCCTCAGCTTGATTCAGTGAGTGTTCTGTTTTGGGCGCTGGTTGGATTGGGATAGTCTTGTAACCACGGGGATATGAGTTGCAGAGGTTATGGGTGCACCAGATGTTCTGGGCTGCTGGATGGTATATAAGATGTGTTGGAGGTCAGAGATCTGCTGTAGTCACCACTGTGTATTGACATGGGGGCTCATGGGTTCCAGAGCAGACCTTCTTGCTCTTATTTCCCCACTGTTTCCCAGCTGGGTGGATATAAAGATCACCCTGATACCCTCCTGGCATGTGCTTGCCAGAGAATTTTTATTCCTTAGTTAGGTTCATAATGAGGCTCCCTGGGGATGCTGGAAGGTGGGTGCAGAGTGTATAGTAGGTTTGTAGGGGTATAAAAGTCTTATTTATTCAGTGATTTCTAGGGTTTTGGTTTGAGCTGGGTTGCTGTGGGGTAGTGCAGGTGCAGATGTTCTGGAGGTTACATGTGTGTATGCTACTCTAGGTTGGTGGTTGATACTTGAGTTGTGTTTGGTTTGGGGCAGTTAAGAATGGATACACAGGCTCCAAACAATTCACATCCCTCTATGACCCCAGGTGCAGACCCTAATACTATGGTGCCCCCCAAGCACAGGAACCAAACTAGCTGTTCCTTAACTGCCTTGTGTGCACTCCAGGCCCGAACACTCTGAGCCCTTCTCCAATCTGGGTTTCCCAGGCCTCACACACACTGTTGTCCCCAGAGCACAGATCCCGAACATGCCCCACACTTTCCTGGTCTGGAGCACACAGGGCCAAATACAATGGCGCCCCCAAGTGCTCAGGCCCATGCTTGCAAGCCACCTCACCAGGCTGGGGTGACAGGCACTGGTCACAATGGCACCCCTAGAGCTCTGGTCCCAAACATGCCAAGCTTCTCACCAGCTAGGATGAGAACCCAAACCCATTTACCGTCTCACGAATTTGAGGTACACAGGCCCCAAACAGTGATAGCACTAGGCTCAAACTCACCAAGCACCTCTCCCACCTGTAGTGTCCTGTCCCCAGACATGGTCTACTCTTCACCAGCCTTAAGCACACACTGCTCAAAACCACCTTGCCCCTCACCAACTTAGGGTATATAGGCCCCAAACTCACTGACAGAACTAGGCCCAAACTAACCCAGCACCTTGCCTGCCTGGAATACCCCATCCCCAAACACACTGATGCCCCTAATGCCCCAGTCTCCCTGACCCACAGCACCTTTTATTGGCCTTTCTTAAGGGTGTTTTGTCTTGTGAAGGTGGTGTAAGTGGTGACACTCTTTTCTGTTTGTCATTGTAACTCGGGCAGCTGGGTGTATAGCGCTTCCCTGTCAAACCCAGGAGCTGTAGCTAGAGCCACTTCTCTCCCAAAGCCCTGGCTGGAGGTGATTTCCTACAGCAGCTGAAGCTGGAGTAGATTTTTCCATAGTTATGGTTTCCACAGTAGCTGCTGCCTGGATGCTGGTTTCCACAGGGGCTGAAGCTGAAGCTGCTGGAGGCAAGGCTTGAACTGTGTGTCTGGAGGCAGATCTCCAGCAGCTGGAACCAGTGTGGCAGGAAGTGCTTCTGGCTGTTTGTGTGATTGCTACTGTATTCTCATTGGCTGTCTTCAGCAGATCTACATGTCCAGCTGAGAAAGAGCTCACAGGAGCAAGTCTGAGAGGCATGAGGTGGAGTATGGGTTTAGAAAGACTTATTTTTGGGGTTGGAGAGATGGCTCAGCGGTTAAGGCACTTGCCTCCAGTGCCTAAGGCCCTGGGTTCAATTCTCCAGGACCCACATAAGCCAAACCCACAAGGTGGTGGCCCTGGTGCACTCTCTCTCTCTCTCTCTCTCTCTCTCTCTCTCTCTCTCTCTCTCTCTGCTTGAAAATGAATAAATAAAAAAATAAAATATAAAAAAGAAAGACTTATTTTTGGTGCTTCAAGATGGGATTTCACAACCTTTCTAGATTCTAGAATGTGGCAATTTTAATCTGAAAAGAGATTAGTTGAATCAGATTAGATATGAAATTTCTACTCATAAAGATACTCCAGTAACTACTTAAATGAGATTATATATGTAAAAGGGACTTTCTAGATGAAATTCTAAACATCTTTCTACAAATAATAGTTATCCACTATATAAGTGAAGCCTTTTTTCCTTTGCAAAGAGCAAAACCCAAAGCAAACTAACTTGAGTGCAAAGGAAACACCTCAACCTGTTTAAACAAATCATAGGGACAGGGTTAGGTTTCAGGTGAAGCAAGATCCAGGGGTTTTTGATTTTGCTCTAGCTTTTAGCTGAGTTCTTCTTTCCTCTGCATTCTGATTCTATTCTTGTGGAGGTTTTTACTTCATGTGTTCAATTTGGTGGCAACATTTCCAGCTTCTTGGACTCCAGTCCAGGATAAGAGCATCACTTCCTCTCCTATTTTGTACCAATGTATTATTCTGAGAGGACACGTTTACATCACTTTCCTCCTGCTGCACCAATCACAGCAGCTGGGAAACTAACTGGCTATTTGCTTAAGGTTAAAGGCAGGGATGAATTCCATCCAGGTCACTGGCCTGAGAAGTTGGAGGAAGGTCCCTGAATAAACATTAGGGTTTATTGCTAGAAGCAGGTAATAGACACTGGGGAGGCAAATATCAGAAATATGGATTTTCAATGAGAATATTAGCGGTTAGTGTAGAGCTATGGGTAGTAAAAGGTGTTAACTGGCTATTACTTCAGTTGTTGGTTGAAAACAGAAATACATGGCTAAGAAGAATCAATTAGGAGATTGGAGCAGAAACTCAGAACACCTTTAATAATTGTGTATCCTCAGAAGCCCTGTTCTGGGAGGGAAGTTAGAATTCACACAGCAGCAGTGTCTAGAAGCATTCTAATTATCTTATACATTATTAAATTGAGAGATTCTTTGATTTCATTCGTAGAGGAGAATCTGAGAATTGGGATCTTCCCCAGAGTCCCTATAAAGAACTATAGGAATTCCTCTTTCCCAGGACCTGTTCTGCCCCACTCTCTGAAGCCTTCACTGCAGCTCCATTTAATTGTTTCTACAGGTCAGGTAGGCTGTGAAGACAGGCAGGGTGGCCTTCGAGAGGTGAGTTTGTGGTTAGCACTTTATCTTTGTCCCAGATGAACATAAAGAGTTTTGTACATGTCCACACAAAGTACTCCGATTGCCCACACACACCTACAAGTGGATTTGCACGTGCACACACACACACACACACACACACACACACACACACACACACCTCTCCAAAAGCAATTTCCCCCCCAGAGCATTAAGAAAGTTCCCCTTTCCACTTAAATGCTTTTCCAAATAGTCTTATTTTATTTTATTTTTTTATTTATTTCTTTGCCATATCCTTTTCAATCTGGAAAGTGACTTGGCCTCTTTTCCCCCATCTACTTTCTGCTTTTCCGCTATTCAGTTTAGGCATGAAACACAGAACTAGATTGAAAGCATTCAATGGCTATTCAATCGGAGAAGAAAAGAGCCCCTTGGAGCTTTATTAGATATGAAGATCCACAATAAAAATCAATTTCTGCCTCTTTATGCAGTTTAAATGACAAAGCACCCACCCATTCTGCAGCCATTGTGCCGGGGAAATGTAATTCAGTCCCTGAGCTGGGCCCAGAGCACCGCGGACTCCCTGACCTGCACTGACAGATTCCAATATGATACAGACCTTCGGAGATAATGACAGCCACTTCATCTCACTGCAAGAAAAAAGTTATCTGATATCTTTGAGGGTTAAAAGGCTATGTGGGCAGCATTTTCAATAACCCACCGAATCAGCATCTTAAAAAATACCTAAGCTTTGTTCCTTGAAAAAAAAATTTGCCCCTTACTCCTAACTCCATTTTGGAGTCCCAGTTGATCTTGTCACAAGTGTGTCCTGCCAAACCTATCATGTCTGCTTTGGCACAGAGGGAACCCTCCTCGATAATTAGTCCAAAAGGAAACAGGTAAGAGAAACATCTTCATTCCTCTAGGGAACATGGATCTTTGGGTCTCCAGGTCTTCACAAAAATAAATGGGAATGAAGTTGGAAAAAGAAAATACAAAAAAATTAACTGATCCAAATCTGTCCCAAACTGTTTTAAGATGTCCCTATAGAAAGTTTTCTGGCCTAGAAATGGATACACACCCTTAAAATAGAAATAAGATCAAATTTAAAGAAAGTTTATAATGGAGTTGTTTCGAACCACAGGCAATGTTGTAGTTGGTCATTAATTTCCATGGATGAAACTATTTGGGTAAAAGTGAGGAAGTTAAGGAATGGGGTGTATGTTGGCCACTTTCATTACAAATGGTTAGCATGTAAAAAAACAGCCAGAAAGCAGTCTCAGTGGTTCTTTCCCTGAGCCCGCTGGAGGGACACATATATGGACTTCATTCTCTTATGGAGATTATGGAGGCAGGAGAGAAGAGTCAATACTGAGACAAACTGCACTAGTCTATGGTCCCTTGGAAAGACTTAGAAAACAAAAGAGCTGAAGGACAATGACACCAGGACCATAGAAAGGACTGAGTTGAGAAAAGTATAGGTTGTTGTAGAACTGCCTGTTCAAGGTCTATAAATAACAGTAAGAATCAGAACAATCAAAATAATGACGTGTCACTGGAATAGCAATGGAGTAGTGGGAGTTGGGGGGTCTGGATTTATGGACCCTCTGTGACTTGAGGAACATTCCTTCATTACCTAAGCCTTAACTCTCTAATGAAGTGCAAAGTTTTCATCAAATGCTTTTTGTGGTGCCCTTGATATTGTCCTTCAAATCTGTGATTGGAAATCCACATATGTGAAGTTATTTTTCTTCTTTGTATATTATCTTTCAGTGTTAAAATTTTAAAAAATGTTTCACAAGCAAGAGTTCTAATAATTTTTAAAGAAAAACAAGGCAGAAGATTTTGATTTTGCTATGGGAAAGCATTACAGTATTTCTCTGACTTCTCTTGGTGAATATTAGTTCCATTTTTGTACTAGCTGCCTGCCTAGCAGTGGCTATCCAGACCAGCGCCATCAACACAACTACAAGGGACATTAAAGGAATGTACATGTGCAATTTAAAATTTTCTGCATGTCACATTTTTATAAATTAATTTCTTTATTGTCAATAATTAGAAACACTGTATGAACAAGTCTTAAGTTGTTATCCCATTTCCCTTCTCTCTGCCCCCAATCCACTGAGGCCCTCCTCAGTGGGATTGCTGAACAGTCCATGGGATGGAGGGCTATGAAATGTGCAAGCAGTACACATTTTTTGAGGGGGACAATGCCTCTGGATATTTCCCCCGCCATGGTTCTGACAATCTTTCCACCCCCCTCTTCTGCAAAACTCTCTGAGCCACGGTGGGTGAGTTTTAAGTCTGTTTTAATTTTGAGCTTTTAAGAGTCTCTGGGTTTTTGCTTTGGGCTATTTTGAGTATCCTTGATGTCTGTCTCCATTACCCTCTCATAGGATGTCTGATTTGCTCTGGAGGCAGCACTCTTGCTCATCTAACTATTTCCTCTGTGGTTTCATTTGGGCCCTAGATGATGAGTTAGGGGTGTCTCATCTCCTGCCAGTGTGTCAGCCATCATCTGAAGTTCTGTTGGAAATGGGTTGCCCATGTTTCTCACTGCCTTCTGAAAAATATAGAATCTCTAATGGAGAGTGAGATGGGTATGGGTTAAATGGGACAAATGTTGTTAATTTGGTGAGGTTTTAATGTGTGTAGCCTCTCTGTAGGCCCACGGATAGTGGGGGCTTCCCTTTGGAGTCTGGGTTCTTGGTCTCCATAAGAGTTTGCCTTGGATCTCAGTTCCAGCTAAGGGTTCCTTACCATTGAATGGATCTCTTCACCAATCAGAGAGCCATTGCTTACCCACCTAGGTTACGTGCCACTATTGCACAGATGAGCACCTCTTACCTTGCTGGTCTCTGCTTTATTGCAGTGTTCTCTGCATTCTCCTAACATCAGCTGGTGTTGTATAGCAATGTCCCCATCTGTCTGAATATCACTGGCCACTTTCCCATGGCAGCTTTTGTAGCGCCTTCCAGTACTCCACAGGCTGACCATCTGGGAGCTGGCTTAATTCTCAGATCCAATGGAGTCTCTCAGTGTTGTGCAACAGTAGCCTGTGTTAGCTTCAATAATAGGTTCTTACCTGGGGCAGATAATCAAGAGCTTAGACGAAAGCCTGTCTAGTTTTAAGAACCTTGCAGGTCTCACCAATCAACAGCTCAGTGTGGTAAGTAACCATTCACTAGGACAGGGAGTTACAGGCCCAAGCCACTTGTTTTAGGGTTAGATTTCATCCTACCCTCTTCAAAACCAGACAATGCCCTCATCCTCAAGAACTTGCTGTCCAAAAGAAGGGATTCTATGGTAGGGATGTTTTATGGGTTTAGATCAATGTATATTTTCCCCTACCCTCTTATTCTCTCCCGCCCCCACTCTCCCCCATTTTCTTCCATAGCTATTGTCCGTCTCAGGATTTGTATGTCAGGTTTGCTTACTGTTTAAGCTTAACCTGATTAGGAACTGCAGATGAGGGAGATATGTGGTGTTTGTCTTATGTGATATTTATCTTTCTGTTTTTGTGTGAGTTCGCTGAGTAAGATATGTTCCAAGTTCATCCACTTTCCTGGAAATTTCATTATATCATTTTTCCTTACTGCTGAGTAGAATTCCGTGGTGTAGATGTGCCACAACTTTGATATCTTTCCAGCAATGGCTATTTGGGTTGATTCCAATTCTTACCTATTGTGAATGGAGCTGCTATCACATTTTTTAAAAAGTAGAAAGGTGGGCTGGAGAGATGGATCAGCTTTTCTATACAAGCAGGAAGGCCTGTGGAGTTTGAGACCACTGAGCTCCATTCCTCAGCACCTACATAAACAACTGGGTATGGCCATGCATGTCTGTATCCCAATACAGTGGGAAGTAGAGGCTGAACAATCACAGAGTCTCACAAAAAATGCCAAGCTCTGGAATTAGTGAAGAGAATCTGTCTCAAGGAAACAAGCAAATGAACAATGGAGCGGAACACCTGACATTCTCCTCTGGCCTCTGTCCATGCATGGGGCGCCACATCTGCACACAGTATGCTTATACCACACATGTACATCACACACCATATCATACTTATCATATCCATGTCAAAAAGTAGCAAAACCCGGTAAAATTAATTCCCCAAATATATTTTATATAACTCAAAATATATAAACTACTAGCTTCTCAACATGTATTTCAATATTTAAAAAATTCTATTGAATTAATTGACATATTTACGCTAGCTTTTAAAAACCAGTGTGCTTCACAACCACATTTTAAAGGTTCATCCATCATATGTGCTTGTAAAATTGGACAGCACCTGTCTAGATGTTTATGTTGGGAGGGATTGTGGGGTGTCCTGTGGACATCAAGCAAGAGTTCTTTGATTAACTAATCATGTCTGCAACACTTACATTTTGGTAGAGCACCTATAAGCATTTTGTTCTCTGTCAGCCTTGATTTAGGTCAGAACTGGGACTTAGGCTCCTAGTTTACTCTTATTTTATATTTTGTTAGCATCTTTGTGCCATCATGACATCAGAAAGATTCCAATACATACTGAAAAAGTAATAGATACAAGAACTGAGGGTATTACTGTAGGTTTTTCTCAGGAAATACAACTTCAGACTTTGGAGAAAAGTACCGTGCATTAAAAGAACCCTTCTTACTACTGAGCCCCACAGTTCTTCTCTGGTTTGACTTAGCAGACTGTTTTATTGTATAGACAGCAGCAAACCATAGAGCCATTGGTTGTTCAAGTGGAAGTTCAAGCGGAAGGAAGGCAAGTGACAGGGGATAAGATCATCTTCTTGCTTACAACATTAAAAACAACAAGGTTTTACCATGTATCCCAGGCTGGCATCCATCTCCCAAGTGTTGGGATTATAGACATGTCCCACTGTCATTAGTATGTACCACTTTCAGATGATCATTCTGGTATTTGGTTCTAAGCTAGAAAGAAATTTCAAGGAATTAATCAGATTTTTTTTTAAAAAAAGAAATAAATCTTTAATAGGCAAAACATCTTTTAATTTATTAAACAATTTATGTGACTCTGTGACTATAATTATTCTCTTGCAAGAGCTGTTTGGGTTAATTTTTGCCTGTTTTGTTATAATAATAGGATGGCCAGGACTACTTTTTAAAATATGAGCAGTGATTGTCGTCTTCTTTGCTGGCTGGCTGTGTTTAAGAGGAAATGATAACTTGTAAATGAATTTTCTCAAGTCCAGGATTCCAGAAATAGTGGATACTGCTTGTCTTTAAGTTCTAGAAAGCCAAGGGAATGAGATAGGAAAGGCAGCCTGGATAGGTAGAGTCAGGCTTTTTAGGCTTTTATACTGGTTTTAGGTAATTTAATCCATATCAACTCTTGATTTATGGGATAGCTTTTTCTTATAGAAGTGATATCTAGGTTCTTTGAGTAACTACACACACAGTTTATTCACTATAGAATATTTCTTGATAGACATTCAAAAACTTCATAATTCTTGCTTCATTGTATGGACTTGAGGAAATTACACGATGCTATATAATTCAGCTGAGGTAGGATATGAATGCATTAATGAAAATGCTAGTGAAGTATTTGGAGCCTTTTTGAAGAAAAATAACAGAATGACATATTTCTTCATCATTTCTGGTTGCTCTCATTTTGGAAGCTGAGGTTTCAGACTAGACTTATTTCAACTTTAATATTTGGAGAGATCAAACAATAATGTTGCCTATGTGATCACAGAAACCTTTCTAGAAAATGACAAAACCTTCCATCACTAATTCAGGTTCCATTAGTCAAAGTATTAAATAAAGGCTGGTAAAAGTGTTTAAGAGGTTCAGATTTGATCTCTCTTTTAATTCCCAAGTATTAGAGGAAGTTTGGCTGACTTCAGGGGACAATGAGATGGGATGCGAGTAAGTACTTTACTGCATTTCAGGAGACCAGCTGATACTAAAGATCCCTACTTTTATTTACCTCACAAGTAGTGAGGTTGAAGAGAGAAGATTTGGCTGTTATGGAGCATTTTGTTCTTATCCAGGGACTCCACTAAGAAGTGACAGACTGAACGAATCCTTGTGCCTCTGAATTAACCAACCCAGTAACTATCCACTTTTAAGCTTCTTTTTTAAATTTTATTTATTTATTTATTTATTGGAGAGAAAGAGAGAGAGGGAGGGAAGGAGAGAGAGAGAGATATGGGCATACTAGGGCCTCTAGCTGCTGCAAATGAACTCCAAATGAATGTGCCACTTTTTGCATCTGGCTTTTCGTGGGTATTGAGGAATCAAACCTAGGTTGTTAGGCTTTGCAGGCTGAGCCATCTCTCCAGTCCATCTTTAAGCTTCTTGAGTGAGAAATTAATAGTATGTTAAGTAAAAAGAAATCCATATGGTTGGGAAAAATGAACAGACAAATATTTGATAGTATGAGAACTTTTTATGAAACTCATATTTTAATATCCATAAATACTTGTTGGAACACAGTCACATTCATTTGTTTGCATATTTCATATGGTTGTTTTGTGTTGAAAGGGTGAAGTTGAGTGTGGTAGTGTTGCAGTCAGCTTTCTAGTTGCTGCGCAGAAGAACCCAAACAAAAGTGGCTTGTAGAAGAATGGGTTTATTTGGCTTACGGACTCGAGGGGAGACTCCATCCTGGCAGGGGAAACGATGGCATGAGCAGAGGGCTGGACATCACCTCTGCCACAGCACTGCAAACAGCGGCAGGAAGGTGTGCCAAATACTGGCAAGGGGGAGCTGGCTTATAACCCCCATAAGCCTGCCCCCAACAACACAGCTTCATCCAGGTTGTAAAACCCAAACTGCCATCAGCTGAGGATCAATCTATCAGAACACATTCAATTGTTTGTGGGGGACACCTGTATCAAACCATGACAGGTAGAAAGCACATGCAGTCCCAACTTAAAATTTTTATTATTTGGTCTAAAACAAGTGGCTGATCTTTGCAATATTGATTGGCCAATTTTCACTTTCTCAGGTCAAGTCTTTTCAACTTTCCAGTTAGTTATATATGTACCATTAGGCTCATATAAGCAGGAAGTGCCATGTTTTCTTCTTAAGACCTTTCTTTTCCCCCTGACATTGCACCACAACTCTGAGGAGGAAGCCCTACTTCTAATTACCAAGCAGAGAGGGGCTTGGTAATCCATCCATCCTGTTATCTCTGCCACATCCAGTACCAGTTAAGAGGCTCTGCCAGTGAGGTCTTATGCACTGCTGCCCTGATGACAGCAGATGTTGCTCAGTCCAGCACGGTGCCCTCCCAGAGTCATTAAACTGAGACACCTCAACTTATAGCAAGAAATACAAGTTAGAAATGCATGCATTGATCATCATAGCCTAGCAACATAGCTTGGTGCCCTATAGAGTTTGAGTGGCTTCCTGATAGCTTAATAGACGAGGAGCTGAAGCTCTTTGACAATTGTCCAACAGGGTGAGGGACTGTTACAAAGCCCATGGTTAGTCCAGAATAGACTTTGCTAAATATATGGGTAAAGAAAAGTCGTTCTACATCTGTTTCCCAAAGTAAGGATGAAGGTCTCCCATGTGCCTCTGATCAGCACAGCTGTTCTGGTAGTAGAACTGCTCTAAGGTCACTTAACTCTACCCAAGGCATGATGTAATTCTCTGATAAATATTCCTCCAACCAAGAGGGGGCTTATGTGCACCCTTCTTGAATCTGTCCTTTCCTGTGTCTGATTCAATTCTTCGAGCAAGGTGAGAGTGATATAGTGTTGGTTCCAATGCCAGGACTGTCCATTTCTACCTCCTTCCTCATGGATCCCTGAGCCCTCATGAAAGAAGTCAGCTTCCCCAGGTCACTCATACTGAGGAAGCCCAACATACACATGTGGAAAGAGCACATGGAAATAGAGACTGACAGTTCCAACCCCCACCATCTGAGCCTTGCTGAGGCCCAACAAATGGCAGGGGCAGAGGTAAGCTACTACCATCGTATCCTGTCTAAATTTCATACACAGAGCTGTGGAGAGGAATGAAAACCCATTTTACATTTCAAGTTGTTTGTGGTGATGAATGCTATTAGAACATTACCATGATATTGAATCTTACTCTTGATAGAATTTAACACTTAGCAGGAGGGGTCTACAATCTGCTTAAAAAAGAAACTATAGACTTCAATTGAAGGCTGTACTTGTTAGCGGTTCTGTGCCAAGTGTTAATACTCTAGTTATGACTATGTGATGGTTGCATAAATAATTAACATTAGGGAAAGCTGAATGAAGGTTGCACCTAAACTCTCTGAAATATTTTTGCTACTTCTCTGTCAGTCTAAACTTATTCCAGAATAGAAATTAAAGGCGGAAATCCTTATAGCTTTTGTCTCTGAGACTGTATCTAGAGGTTGTAACCTTCCTGGAAAACTGTCACAGGAAGTTGTCTGCATCTCCGTTGGTCTAATCAAGAGGTTTAAATCTCCCAGAAGTGTGGGAGTGGCATTGCTGTGATACTACTAAATGTGGACCTCTGAACTCCACCTGGTCTGTGTCTCTCTTAAAACTATGTATCCAGAGCTTGGAGTGAATGCCTGAAGCTTTGTCCCAAGGGTCCCCACGGTCCTGTCTACAGGGATAGTAAGAAGAGGTGAGGAGCAAACTCAGGAATTAAGATAAAGTTCAGAACCTCCGCATTTCCGCTGGCTGTGCCATCACAGCTTCCGTATGTCTTGCAGTGTAACTCTTGTCGCTGTACTCAGAATCTCTCTTTGAGGGAGAAAATGTCCCTTTTAACTTCAAGTGTTTATGATTAAGCCCCCAACTTAGTCCCCAGCTAGTGGAGGCTTGGGGAGATGGTGCCTGGCTGTAGGAGGTGTGTCACTGGGTATGAATCTTGGGATTTTATATTCTATCCCACTGGGGATCAGAGATGCTTCACCTAGACTGCATCCTCCTAGCCATGGTGACAAGATGTGATGTCCTGGCTGACCATTCTACCATGCTTTCCCAAAGTCGATTCTGGCTAAAATTGCAAATTCCTCCATGTTCCATCCCCTTTCTGTCTGGGATTTTTTTTCCTTAGCACATATTTTATTTTTCTTGTTCATTGAGATTTTCCCCAAGAACATAAACTTATGAGGACATGAAATTTGTCTATTTTTTCACTGTGGTATCCCCAGGACCCAAGGATAGACCCTGGTTATATTAGACACTCAAGTGATTGAAAGAGTAAGTGAGATAAGGAGCCCCTTTCTGGCCTCTCTGCCTCTTCCCCCACTCTCTTTCTACTTAATTTTTCTTCACAAGCTTTACTTCCACCTCTCACTCTCCATATTGTTGTCTCCTATTGTCAAGGTTAACCTGTACCCAGGTGAAGCTTTGTTTTATCAACTGCTGTAAAACCACTCAGTCTGGAATAAAGTCTGCAACCAGCTAAGTGCTCAGTTAATTTTTTTGAGGAGTGAATTAATAAGTATAAATCTATAAATAAATTAGTGCACAGAGACCATCTGCTGAGTCCTGCCTCCCATTTGGGTACAAGTTACTGGGTTAGAGTCATGGCTGTCAATGAGCTTCACTGTACCGAATCTCTGAGGGGTGTGGGAGCCAAGGCCTCCCCTCAGCTGACTCCCGTCCTCATTCATGCATGGCCCTGCTGGAATGCCTGGGCATTGGTAGGTGATGTGAGAGCTCCTTCTTCCACCCAGCTGACAGTACAGAGACAAATGTTTCTTCCCTAAAATGGATGAAATTTTTCATGCTTTACTCTTGTCCCATTCCTCTCCCAGGTGTGAGAGGGTGAAGAAAAGGAAAAGAATGAATGAAGGAAGGAAGGAGAGAGAGAGAAAGAGAGAAAGAGAGAGAGAGGAAGACAGATAGTTATTTCTTATTTCCAGCACTTCTTCGCATCAGAACATCTACACTAACTGGACTGGAAGGAATTTGCATAGCTCCCTCTAGAATCTCTACTAATTCTGGCCTTTAGAAGCTTTTGTAAGGCTTTTAATTGCAGTCAAAGAAGGGCATGTACAATAGTTAAGTAAAATCAAATAACAATTCTTAAAATTACAATTCAGCCCGAATAATCAATGGTTTATTCTCTGCCTTAAAATAAAATTGCTTTCATATCTCCCCTCTTACAACAACCTCCTCTGCCTAGATAATGCATTTTGTTAGATTTATTTGCTCAGACCCAAAAACTTGACACTAAGGGGATTATTTAGTTTTAGATTTGCTGTAGTCCATAGTAATAGCCAACAGGGAAAGGAATGAAGCAGCAATATTAGCAGGGTGAGGGGAGGGGAAGGAAGATGGGGAGGGGGCTGTGCAGTCTGCAGCTAAGCAAAACTGCTTGCATAAACACCATTAAGAAGATTTAGACATCGCTTTCCTTATCATCAGCACTCCTGGAAGAAATAAAAAAAAAAAAAGAAAAAAGGCAAAAGGGACAGGCCTTGACTTGCTGTGTATGCGTTTCCATTAAAGGTTCAATAGGAAATAAAACCAGCCGAGAGTCCAAATGCAGTGATGCTACAGAAGGGTCCACACTACCTCATCACAGTCCAAAAGAGACATTTGTTCCACATGTTAGTGGAAGAAGCAGCTGGACAGAGAACAAAACAACCTGCGTCGCCCCATCTGTGGCTGAGATAGGAAACTCGGGCTGCTGCCTGGATTGATGCTGCACTTCCATTTATCACACCCACCTCCCTACACACACACACACACACACACACACACACACACACACACACACACACACACACAGAGTGAAATATCTCTGATTTTCATGCTCTCTTCAAATCACTAATTTGTAGGGTAGTGAGGACAAACAGGGAGAAATAGGAAGAACCAGAAAGAAGGGCCCTTCCTAACCTTGAATATAGGATTGAAAGTGCTGTAGGAGAAAGCAGAAGATGAGAAAGGGGCCAGCAGGAGGGAGAGCGAGAGCTAGTGGTAAAGCATCTCAGTGATTGGAATCATTTTAAAGGAAGTGCTGGAATCTCTGCCAGAACACTGTCTGCCTCTCTGTCTGATAACTAGGAGAATGGACAAGTTGGTGCTAGGCATTCTGTGGCTTGTAAAGTACAATAATGACTGCTAATGGCTCTGTAACCACTCTCCCATGTTCTAGGTTCATCCTTGCACAGTGTCAAGGTACATTAAGAGTATTGGTGTGACACATGTCTGATGATGGCAAACTTGGTAGTTCAGAATTTACCAAACAAACTGGTACTAAATATGATTAGTAAAACACAAGAAAACATAGTTCTCATTCTCCAATTCACATAAACTGTTGGTGTTCATGGACCCTCATATTCTCCCCCTGCCCCTTGTACTTCTCAAACACCGCATTCTGGGGCTCATTTTCCTGGAGGTCAGACATCTCAGGGACTGCTGTGGGATATGGCCACAAACCACTGCTGTTTTTCAGAGGATATGGATAGAATGGATCCTTTGTCCCAGGGCAAATTAAAGGCAGCTTGTCATACTTCTTTGGTACAAAGAATCAGCAGACATTGAAGGTGCATCCAATGGAAGAAAAGATTCCATGGACCTTACTTGGCTAAGCTGCAGAGCAGTAGTAATGCAAACCTAATTGCAGTGTATGGAGTTATTTGTTGGGTTCTGTAATTAGTACTGTGATATACCATCTCATTTCCTTGCAGAAGCAGCAGCTGATGTAAGGAGTTGCATAAGTACAATCACTCAGAAAGTGTCAACCTTTCTCAACTTCTTTCCTAACCCTATGCTCTGATCAGTGACTTGAATTATATATAGCAAGATGAAAGGTGGTTTTTTTCAGGGCTGTTTATTCTCATAATTGGGTAGGTTTTCCATAGGAGGTTTTCTTCATTGAGCCTTTCTGGGATGAATTTGGTTGTGTTGAGAGTCCTTAGACTCGACTCAGGCTGGCCAGCATAGGGGCCCTCTAAGCTACATTTCAACGGGGACCAGGAAATTTCACCACATTTGTCGATGCTGCAAGGGCCACACCTGCCTAGACTAGCCACATGCACAAGTGTCAGGTTTCCAAGGTTTGGTGTGGGAGACCAATGATCAGACCTACTGTGCTTCCCCTGGTCTTGAGTTTCCCTCATTCTCAGCACCCCCAGCTTCCTGACAAGCAAGTCTTTGCTGCTCTGGCTCTCTATCCTCACTCAGCACACAAGACTTCCGGCACAAGATGAGACTCACCTGCTGAATACCACTCACTGTCCATGTCACAGCTTTGCCACAGGTTGCCAGGAACCTTTCTTTGTCCAGTGCCACCAAGCAGTACTAACTCAACTATCGCAGATAGGTGACCAGACTTGCTACTTTAAATTGTTTTTGTAAGAAGATTTTCTACCACACTTAATAATGCATTATAGAATTTCATAGCTCCATGTCAGGAAGTGTGTCCATTAACCAACATCTCTTGCCTTTGGAATACTGACCATACTTCACTGTCCCCTTTAGGGATGGAGAATAATTAATGATACACCATCTCTAATGTAATAATTCTTTATCTCCTTGAAGGTTATTTACTGGTCTTATAAAAACTGTCTTTCTATTGCCCTAGTCCCAAGATACTAGTATAATGCAATGACAGAGAAGGAAGAAATGACATAATCCTAATATCCAGTTCTTTCCTGCCATGATTTTAATCAAATGTCAAACAAAAAGATGGAAAACTAATGAGGGCCCTGGTCAATACCACTCTGAGATGTCCTACCTGTGCACAGCAGTTTCTGCAACAGCTGTAGCTCATGCTGACATCTATCCTGCAGAGCCCGCCCAACCCCTACCCCTGGCCCCCAGAGCACATAACCATGGTCTAGCCCTCACCCTGTCAAGGCCAGTTTCTGGGATAGCACAGATTCTTAACAACTGGGACCTAAAATTTAAGTGTTGTGTAAAAACTTGTCATCCATTGTTCCCAGGGAAATATATATAATTTCTTTTTATTCTTACTGCTACCTGTAAAGTGGGTTTTATTGTCATCTCTATTTTACAGAAAAGGAAATGTGAGACAAGATTAATTAAAATAACTTGTCCCAAATCCATTGGCTTTAACTGAGGTCTGAACCCTGATAGTCTCACCTCAGAGCCTGTGTTCATAGCTCAACAATAAGATGCTACTGAGGCTTAGCACAGTGCCCGGAGGGACACTGGACACCTAGTGTGTGCTTGGCGACTTTCAAATAGACTGATGATATGTTTTCTAGGGATCTGGTTAGCCAAGGAGCTTTTGTCCAAGGAGTATAAATAGTGTTCTGTGTATCAGACAGGAGTAAAACTTGCAAAATTCAGTGTGTAGGAAACATCAAATCCATGAAGTCAAAGGATCTCTTACTGTCATGGGGAGGAGTAAGGAAACTAACTTAAGAAAAAGTAGGGATCTAGGTGTGCCCTCAGTTTGATTCCTAGCGAAACACACGCACACCACACACACACACACACACACACACACACACACACACACACACACACACACACAATGCATGTTGAGGGAAAGGAGAAACAAATATAAAAATGTAGCATAATTTTCAAGAAGACTTTGTTGTTGAGAACTTTAATATATGAACGTACTGTAATTGATTATATCCCTTTTCTTTATTCTTTTTGTCCCCTCTCCCTTGCCCTAGCCTCAGAGATCTCCTCTTTCAAAGTAATCCTTCTTCCATTTCATTGTCTCATTCCTTTTGTCCTCCCCTTTCCTCCATGTCAAAATGTTGATGAGCTCAGAACCCTGCTGGTCTTGTGGGAGTCTCAGTAACTGCTGTGGGGTCATGAATGCACCAGTAAGTTCATATCAGGAGGACATTGCATCAGAGTACTTCTTCCCACCCTGTGGCTCTCACATTCTTTCTGTGTCTCCTCTTTTGCAATGTTTCCAGAGCCTTGAAGGATGTGGTAGAAATGTCCCTTAGTGTTGAGCTCTCAAATCTCTTTTATTGTCTACTTTTTGAGTTGCATGCTTCATCAGTGTTTACTGCCTTCTCCATAGAGAGAGATAGCTAACGGTGAGAGCAGCACGCATGTTCTTTCTTTAACTACCTCCCCAATGTTACCTGAGTCCTGGTGGATGTGATAAAGATGACTAATTCAGCGCTAAACCCTGGGTTTTCTCCTCTTGTCCCTTTTGATGAGTCTTGGATATCCCTGCTATTTGTCACCATCTGTAAAAGGAAGGTTCTCTGATCAAAAGTGAGAGCATCATTAACAAAAGGGCTTAAACATATACACTTAGAAAACTCTTTGATGGACATCTTTTTTTTTCTTTGCTTAGCCAAAGGACAGTGGCTTATGACCTTCTAAGTAATAGATTTTTGACTCGAGTCTCAGTATCAGGCATGCATTCCCTCCCATTGAGTAGGGCCTTTTATCCATTCCCTCCCATTGAGTAGGGCCTTTTATCCAAGCCAAGAGCAGTTGATTACCCCCATAACTTATGTGCCACTATTGCACTGGTGATATATTGCCAGACTGGTTGATTTTGTAGCCTGCAAAATCCAGTGCTTTTTCAGACTGTAGATAAATTTTCTCCCCCAGCAGTCAAGGAGAGTCTTAAACCTGGTATATTTTTGATATAGTTCACAAAATGAGCAAATATATTAACAAATACTAAAGTACCTACTTGGATTCATGTAGGACCTAGAAAAATCCAAAAGCAAGAACACTGACAACAAACATTTTACCATATAATTACAATAACAAAATAACATAGTAGAGTGTGGGGTTATGGCTCAGTGATAAAACCATGCTTACCATGTTTCATTGCTGGAACAGTGAATCTAAAAGAAGATGAACATAACATAATTGGATATTGGAAGAAAAAAATTGTATATGACCCTTACCTCTTCTCCTTGCACAGACTTGGAGGCTTTGCATTTCATGATTAGCTACCAATCTCTTCCAATCACCACTTGCTTCACCTCCTAGTTGCTTCCTCTGTGTGAAAGCTCTGTCCCTTCATGACACTCAGGTGTCAGCTTGAATATCTTCTCTTGAACTATGAGGTTGAAGTAGACCAACTCTCTCTCTCTCTCTCTCTCATGTTGAAATAACTTGATCTTCATTTGTTTATGTTTGTCATCTACTTCTTCCAATGACTTTTTATCTATCAACTATTTCATTCATCACTGAATACACAGCTCCTACATTAATGTCTAACATTATTTTAAAAAAATATTTTATTTATTTATTTGAGCATGAGTGAGAGAGAAAGACACACAGAGAGAATGGGTGCACCAGGGCCTCCAGCCTCTGCAAATGAACTCCAGACACATACACCACCTTGTGCAACAGGCTGTACATGGGTACTGGGGAATCGAACTTAGGCCCTCCTATAATCCTCCTCCTCTTTGCTCTTGGCCCTGGAGGTCATGGATCTGATGTAGGTATGCATGGCTTCTAATTTTGGAATACCATTTTGAAATATCTTAGTAGTTTTCTTTTC
Organism: Zapus hudsonius; assembly: GCA_004024765.1. NCBI lineage: Eukaryota > Metazoa > Chordata > Mammalia > Rodentia > Dipodidae > Zapus > Zapus hudsonius. Next base: position 2,481 of record PVHP010010052.1, on the reverse strand, counting down.
TTAATTTTATTGAGTAAAGAGTCTTTTTTAAACATTTATTATAATAACAATGGAGATGCAGTAAGATATATATGCCTAATTTTAATAATTGTGTTTTAACATATATATCTATATATATATATATATATCTATATATATTTGTGAGGCTATTACCTGTGAAGCAAGACAGTGATCATATCTATTACATCTGAACACTCTTTCATGTCCTTTGGTAATCACTCCATCCTGCCTTTCCTCATCACCTCTTATTTCCAGGAAACTATTGACCTGCTTTCTATAAATGTAATTTTCATTGTACATGCACAGAATTTTATACAAATGGAGTCATAGAGTCTGTGGTGATTTCTGATCTACCTCCTTTTATTGACTATAATTATTTTGAAATTCATCTGTTTAATACCTTTTTGCTTTATGTTTTCTTTTTTCAAGTTAGGGTCTCACTGTAGCCCAGGCTGACCTGAAACTCGCTCTGTAGTCCCAGGCTGGCCTTGAATTCATGATCCTCCTACCTCTGCTTCCCAAGTGCTGGGATTAAAGACGTATGCCAACACACCCAACTGCTTATTGCATATTACCAAGTAGTATTCCATCATACTTGCAGACCACAGTTTGCTTATCCATTACAACTAGACTGTTTCTAATTTTTTGACTATTGCAGATAAAGCAACCAAGAAAATTCATTTGAATGGACATATGCTTTCATTCTGCATGAAGGGAAAGCAGACAAAATAGAGCTTATACTTGTGTGGTTGCAGTATATAAAATACTGGACAGGGCAGTAAGCAAATTAATTGTTGCAGAAAGGAGAGGGGAGTTATGGAATGAAGAGATTTAGGAAATGTTATATACAAAATTCCTTGGATTGGCATATTCCCTCCTGAAGATAGGCAGGAAGCTCTGGAGATCCAGGAAGTCACGTCTGGAACACCTGAAACTTAAAAGGTCACACAACCACTCACCATGGTTTTTGAGTGATTAACAGCTGTTGAAGTGCTAACTTTGACTAATGTTAATTAGTAATCAAAACATTGCCTCTTGGGAAGAAGAAGGAAGCTCAAGAGACTTACTAAGTCACAAGTCTGGGAAATGGTTTAAATTTATGTAAAGGGAAAACAACTGCTTGGGGAGAGACTCTCCTACTGAGCGGCCTGTGAGTTAGATAGTGTGCTTGAGACTCTCTGACCAGCCAAGCTGCCTGCAGGTTGTCAGCGTGATCCACAGGTTCAGCTTCCATGAGTTATCCATTTCTCCTGTAAGTAACCCCTCCCTCTGCTCTGTAAATGACCTCAATAAACACATTGGTTCACCAAAACTGGCTTTGGTATAATCATACCAAAGTCCTATCTGGGGTGAATAGATGTGTGTTCACCTCTTCTGAGGGAAAGTTTGCTGTGGCAAGGAGGTGTGGGATACATATAGATAGTGGTCATATTTCTGGTATATACAATATCAAAACTCAAAGATTTGTAACTTGAATTATTTGTAACTTACTGAATGTCAGTTGTACCTCAGTGAGACTTTAAAAATATTACTCAGAATAATAAAGTGTGTCATATGCTTACAATGGAGTTCTACTCAGCAACAATGAGGAATAAATTGCTGATACATGCAGCAGTGGGTTACATCTCAAAATCAATATAATGAATGAAAGAAGCCAGACACAGAAGACTGTAAGATGAACAATTTCACTTAAAATATTAGAAAGGAGAAAACCACAATGGCAAACACCTGTAACTGAGAAGGCAGTAGATCCCACATTTACCCTTCTATCTAAAATAATCAAAACAAACAAAAGATACAACAAATAAAATACATGAAATCATTATTTTATAAGAGATAAACCTTCTGTAAAATACACTTAAGCATTGATCTAAATGAATGCAATCCCTTACGAAAGGTAATGGTAACTTACCCACAAAAAGCAAAAGACAAAGTCTTGTAAGACTGTACAAGACCTGCTTCTTCTGTAGCCCAGCATGTGTACATTTGTATTCTCAGATCACATCAGCAATACTGGCTTTGATGGTTTTCCCAAAGCCGCTCAAACCCACAATACTTACAGCTTAGTACTGAGTATAGAATGTACCTAGCTAAAAATAAAACTGTGTACCATATTATTAGTCTGATTATTGCCCTATATATGGTAAAAAGTAGCATTAATATTAATATTAATGGCCAACAAGTACTAAACACTGTATGGTATTATTTTAAATACTTTCTATGTTTTAGCTTATTTAATTCATACAATAATCTTGGGAAATATCTAGGATTGTTACATTCATCTTAATTTATTATTTATTTTTATACACATTTTACAAATAAACTGAAGAACAGACTGGGGCTAGAGAGATAGTTCATCCAGGAAAGTATTTTCTGTGAAAGCATGAGGTCCTGAGATTAGATTCCCAGCACCCACATAAAAAGCCAGGAGTGTGAGCACACACCTATAATTTCAGCCCTGGACAGGTAGACAGGAAGATT
>PVHP010010051.1:0-48738 GCA_004024765.1 Zapus hudsonius | reverse complement strand
CCTCCATGGGTCGTCTGGATCAGTCCTTGTGACAGGGGACCATGGATAGCCTAGTATTCAGCCAGGTTCTCCTGGCCATGCCTCTGGATAATCTCATCCACCACGGCTCTTACAATCTTTCCGCCCCCTCTTCCGCATAGTTCCCTGAGTCGTGGTGGATGAGTATTAAGGCTGCTTTAAGGTTGTGATCTTAGGGGTCAAAATTCAATTTCTTTAAAAAATATTATTCATCTTACTTTCATTCCTTTGCTTACATGAGTAAATATCTCTTAATGTCACTGCTTGATATTCATTTAGATATTGTTTTCTCTCAGGGCTGGAATGATGGGATTAATGAAGAGTTGAGTAGCTAGGATAATACAGTAAAGTGTAAAGTATTTTAGTTTTATTTTCCAAGCCTAATGACTTGATGCCAAACTGACAATATATACTAGGCAGCAAGGAGCACTTGTAGGCTACCTACCTCACCATGACTTATGCACCAGTTAACAGAAAGTCCTTGGATCTCTGCAGTCTAGTTACCGTGATTCAATAGCAGTGATCTTGCCCATGTAATTGATATCAGTGGTTTTGATACCCAGGAAAGCCCAACAAGACATATACTAAAGAATAAGATTTTTTTTTAAAAATATTTATTTATTTATTTATTTACAAGGAGAGAGAGACCTCTAGTCACTGCAAATAAACTTCAGATACATGCACCACTTTGTTGCATCTAGCTTTACATAGATAGTAGGAAATCAAATCCAAGTCGTTAGGCATTGCAGGCAAGCTCCTTAACCACAGAATAAGATTTTATCAGATACTGTTAAGCCTTGGGAGAGCCATAAATCAGACATGTTGTCATTCTTGCCCATAACTGTTTTTTTCCAGTTATTCTCCTCAATAAGAACTGATGTATACACATACCAAAATAACAGAAGAGACTCACAGGGCTGCAATAAGAGGAGTTAAGAATCCTCTTCAGGGTCTGGGGTGATGGCTCAGCGGTCAAAGGTGCTTGATTGCAAAGCTTTCTGGCCTGGGTTCAATTTTCCAGTACCCATGTAAAACCAGAAATGCAAAGGGCGCAAGTGTCCCTTTCATAGCAGCAAGAGGCCCTGGCCCATCCATACACATTCTCTCTTTGTCTTTCCATCTCAAGTAAATAAGCTGGGTGTGGTGGCAAATGCCTATAATCCCAGGAGGCCAGCCTGTATGTACATGTGTACATATATATTTTTTGTTTGTTTGTTTTTCGAGTTAGGGTCTCACTCTGGCCCAGGTCGACCTGGAATTCACTATGTAGTCTCAGGGTGGCCTTGAACTCATGGTGACCCTCCTGCCTCTGCCTTCCAAGTGCTGGGATTAAAGGCATACGCCACCATGCCTGGCATGTATAATTTTTTAAGAATCGTCTCCAAAAGACTGGGGATTGAAAAGGTGTGGTTCTACCTACTATAACCCATCCTCCACTTGAATTTTCAGCTAATGCAAAAAAGTCTGTTGTTTTGGGTCCAGGTCATTTCTAATTAGTATCTATAGGTGGGCCTTATTGTTGTCTTCTCTATCATTACTATTATTTGTTTTTTCCAGGCAGGGTCTTGCTCTAGTCTATCCAAGGCTAACCTGGCCTTCACTATGTAGTCTCAGGCTGGCCTTGAACTGGAGGTGATCCTCCTACCTCTGCCTCTCAAGTGCTGGAATTAAAGGTATGTGCCACCATGCCTGGCTTCTCTATGATTTGTGAGGAGTTTAAAGATTATTGTGATTAGTGAAAATTCTATAAAGTAATATTCTTAAAAATTTTAGTTAAAAGTAAAATTTTTAGTTTATTTGAGAGAGAGAGAAAGATAGAGAGAGAGAGAATGGAGAATGAATGGGCACACCAGGGTCTCCAGCCACTGCAAACAAACTCTAGATGCATGTGCCACCTTGTGCATCTGGCTTTACCTGGGTACTGGAGAATTGAACCCGGGTTCAGTTCTTAGGCTTTGCAGGCAAGTGCCTTAACTACTTAGCCATCTGTCCAACCCAAATTTTTAGTTTTAAATTTTTTAAAATATTTTATTCATTTTCAAGGAGAGAGAGAGAGAGAGAGAGAGAGAGAGAGAGAGAGAGAGCGCGCGCACCACCAGGGCCACCACCATGTGGGTCTGGCTTATGTGGGTCCTGGGGAATTGAACCCGGGGCCTTAGGCACTGGAGGCAAGTGCCCTAACCTCTGAGCCATCTCTCCAGCCCCCAAATTTTTAGTTTTATATTAACTTGTTATCAACTTGATTCTTCTAGCTTATATTTATACTTTGAATTTTACCTTTAAATGCTTATTTGTGTCTTCTTTTGTCCTTAAATTATGTAATGGCTAGTAAGTCTAGGATCCATGTATTCAGTACCTTATTCTGCTCTTAGTAAGTATATAGTGGCTTTTTAAGCTTATATAGAGAATTCTTCTAAAATAAAAACAGGCTTTGTTAGACCATATTTGCTGGAATGAATCTTTGAGGCATCAATAATTAAAAGTCGTTTTCCTTTATTTTGAGCCCCTGTGCTGGGTGTCAAGGGAAAATAAGTTACTTTTGTCTCCATAATTCCTGAACCAGTTTCAATTTCAACAGCTTCAGGCACTGCTTCAGATTTGGCCTAAACTGCCCCCTCGGGAAGCTCTGGAGCTTCTGGATTTCAACTATCCAGACCAGTACGTCCGGGAATATGCTGTGGGCTGCCTGCGACAGATGAGGTATCTCCTGCAGAGGGCTAGCTGTCTTGTGGCAAGAAATCCCTTAGAAGTGGGTAGGGAAGAGGGTCTGTCCTTGAGTGTCTCATAGAAAAGGCCAAGGAAGGCTTATTTGAGATTTTGTGGGTGGCCAGAGCTTTTGTTAGATGCTAGTCATGTTAGTATCCCCTGTCTAGCCTGTACTAATTGTCCAGGCTTCTCAAAGCATCTGGGTGTGTGGTATAAATACTGTTAGGCAAGCAGTTTAAGTGCAGTGAGCCACTCTTGTCACTCCTGAAATTTTAGTTTTCAAATGCCAGCAGGCAGGGTTTTCGAAGGATAGCAGCCAAGCCTGTTGTTACCCTAAATTAATACTAGGAAGTATTATTTTGTAATGGAGGTTTTAATTTGTTCTATCTTTTAAGTTTTGTTTTGGTTTGGTTTTAAGACAGGGTCTCACACTGGAACTCAGGCTGGCTTTGAACTCCCAAGTGCTGGGATTGCTGGTGTGCACTACTAGGCCTGGCTATAATTCCTTCTTAAAATCAGATCTGGCTGAAAATGGTGGTGCACACCTTTAATCCCAGCATTTGGGAGGAGAATCTCTGTGAATTCAAGGCCACCCTGAGACTAGTGAATAGTAAATTCCAGGCCAGCCTGGGCACCATGTCTTTCAATCATTAGCATTGATAGTTTGCTAGGGAAGGATCTTTTTCTGGCACATGTGGTTGAGTTTTTCTAACTTTTGTGTCTTTCAGTGATGAAGAACTCTCTCAGTATCTTTTACAGTTGGTGCAAGTTTTAAAATACGAGCCTTTTCTAGATTGTGCTCTCTCTAGATTCCTATTAGAAAGAGCACTTGCTAATCGGAGGATAGGGCAGTTTCTCTTTTGGCATCTTAGGTAAGTCTTTTTTATTTCAATTTGAACCTACCATGTGCTTTAATAAATGTCACCCAACATAAGAGATTGATCCAGTAGTCACTTGCTTTAGTTGTTTCTGCTTCATCTATGACATTTACACTATTTTGGTACCTTCTCTTATTTTTTGATAACCAAACTTATTTTTGTGATTTGACAAAGTAATTCAGGTAAGTATCTCTCTATGCTTTTTTGATTTTTAAATGGAAACAAGTATTTAATATGTTATTTTCTAGTAATTACACTGAATTTTTTTCAACATATTTGAGGTAAATTCAGACTTATTTCTTTCAGAAGTTTGTGAATGGGACTATTAGCACTACTGTTCCTGACCAAAGACAAAGTTTGACTGTAACAGTCATGTATTTATTACTTCCTTATGTACATATCTATGTACTTATTGATTTTTGCACAGTGCTAGAGGTTGAACCCAGAGTCTTACTCATGCTAGGCCAGCACTGTCCACTAAACTAATCCTCAGTCCATGACATTAGTTAGGTCATTTTCATTAGTTAGGTCATTTTCAGAAACACATGAGCTGTACTTCACCAAGTTCATATAGCATTAAAATCAGGAATGAAAAAGGCTGGGAGTGGTGGCACACACCTTTTCTTCTAGCACTCAGGAGGCAGAGGTAGGAGTATCACTGTGAGTTCAAAGCCAGCCTGGGACCACAGAGGGAGTTTTACCATCGCCATTCGTGTAGGGTAAAATCAGGAAGAAACACTTAATGTTACCCTTTTGCTTACTAGGAAAATTAAAGATTCCTCATTTCTGACTATTCAAATATTTTTGTCCTTTTCTTATAAAATTCAAACTATTAAAGGTTAAATTAATACCAAAAAACCTCCCTTCCTTTTGACTAAGCTTCTTAAAGAATGTATGACCTTTATAATATTGTGCTATTAATTTCAGATGATTTTTTTTTTCCTTATTGACTTTTCTCTTTTTTTTTTTGAGGTAGGGTCTCGCTGTAGTCCAGGCTGACCTGGAATTCACTGTGTAGTCTCAGGGTGGCCTTGAACTCACGGCGATCCTCCTACCTCTGCCTCCCAAGTGCTGGGATTAAAGGCGTGCACCACCACGCCCGGCTTTTTTTTTTTTGTTTTTTTGAGGTAGGGTCTCATACCTTCCCATCTTTTCTCATATAATTCAGCCCTATTTTTAGGGTTTTAAAAAACTTTTCCATACATGTAAACAATATGCTATGATCATAGCATCCACCTTTCCCCCGTTCCTGAATCCCCCTCACTGAATCTATTATTCTTTCCAACTAGTTTCTCTGTTTCTATTTTGATGTCATCATTTTCCCCCATTTCTTGTATAGGTAGCTCCACCCTGTCAGGTCATAAGTGCCACTACCACTTTGTGTCTTGAAGACAGTGTGCTTGCAGAGCACCCCTCCCCTCCCCTTCCTTTGTTCTTACACACTTTCCACCACCCCTTCTGCTACAGTCCCTGAGCTCAGGAGGGTATGATGGAGGTGTCTCAGTGCTGAGCACTCCACTGTCACTACTTAGCACTTTGATGAGTTTTGGGTCTCTTTAGTGGTCACCTCCATCTGAAAAGAGAAGCTACTCTAGAGCCAGGGAGATGGTTCAGCAGTTAAAGGCACTTTATTGCAAAGTTGTTGGCCTAGGTTTGATCCCCAGCACCCATGTAAAGCCAATGCACAAAGTGACACATGTATCTGGAGTTCATTTACAGTGACCAGAGGCCCTGGTGTACTCATTTTTCTCTTTCCCTCTCCTTTATAAATAAATACTTTTTAAAATAGAGACTTCTCTAGCCAAAAGTGACAGTAGCATTAATATATGGGCATAAACATAAGTACTTAAAGGCAGTTTGGTGGCATAATATATACATTTAGCCAGACGACAATAATAGTTTTTCACCTAGGGCTTATGACCTTCCTAAGCATAGGCTTTTGGTTAGATTTTTCTAAAGCAGACATGTGGAGTGGGCCTCAAATTCAATCAGAGAGAAGTTGGTTTCCCCCATAACATCAGCCCTATTTTTAAACTCAAGGATTGACAAAATAAGAATGCCTTCTCTTTTCAAGTATGTACAATATTGAGAAAATAAAACTGGATAAAGGCTTAGAGACTAATTGACACATTGTTCAAGTATAGGACTCAAGTCAAATAGATCTCTGTTTTGGCCTAATTGTCCTTAAATAGGTAAGTTAACTTTTCCCTCCAAAAAGCAAGTAAAATGTGAAAATGTTCCTCTTCTTGGAATAAAGAATTAACTAAAACTAATAAAAATTTCATAACTTTCTGATCATTAAAATTTAATAGATTAGGAAAGTGACCATTGTGCTATTACTTTTATGAATTAAATGATGATTTCTTTTTTATGCTTGGCATCCTAAGTGTATTTCATAGTATAATTTGGTGATTTGAAATGATCTTCCTGCAGATCAGAGGTGCATATTCCTGCGGTGTCTATGCAATTTGGTGTCATCCTTGAAGCGTACTGTCGAGGAAGTGTGGGCCACATGAAAGTGCTTTCCAAGCAGGTATCAGCTTCTCTTTGAATCTTTAGGTTTTTCCTATGACGTTGCTCCAGAGACATTTCATAACTGCATCTGATCCATATTTTCTTTTTTCTGTTTGTTTTTGTTGTTGTTTTTTGAGGTAGAGTCTCGCTTTAGCCCAGGCTGATCTGGAATTCACTATGTATGTAGTGGTGGCCTTGAACTCAGCGATTCTCGAGTTATGAAAATTTAAGTCAGGATATGAAGTTTCAACAAATAGCAGAAAAACATTAACCAAATGCCACTTGAACCACTAACCACAAAATTAGAGAAGATTCCTCATATTTTCTATTAATACCTGTTTAAACATGTTTAATGATGTTAGTGATGGTAGTCTGTCCTTTTGAACCTGTTTTTTCATAACCTTGAGTTATTCTTTACCAGTTAGTATGACATTTATGGGTTAAAGAAAAAAATACTGACACTCAGGAGGCAGAGGTAGGAGGATTGTCGTGAGTTCAAGGCCACCCTGAGACTACAGAGTGAATTCCAGGTCAGCCTGGACTAGAGTGAGACCCTACCTCGAAAAACCAAAAAAAAAAAAAAAAAAAAAAAAAAAAAAAAAAAGGAAAAAAGTACTGAAGTTCTGAAAAACAACTCACTTATGATCTTTTAAGTTTTATATTTTTAATATTTAATTTTAATTTTTTTTTTTTTTTGTGTGTGTGTGTGTGTGTGCCAGGGTCTTTTGCCAATATAAATGGAACATAGGGTGGTCACCACGTTTTGGGTCTGGTTTTAGTTGGCTGGAGAATTAAACCCAGACTGGGAAGGCTTTGCAAGCAAGTTCCTTTGACCACTGAGATATCTCCCAGTTCCCAAGTTTTTATTCTTTAGTATATAATTTATCAAATCATTTAGGGTAAGATATATAGAGATGTAATCCCACAAATATAATTTTTATATTTCAGAACCTTCAAGTGGCTTTTTCAAACTATTTATACATGTCTGAAATTATGATAATCTCTTGTAGTCCTGTGATATTACTGATGTTACTGTAATTTATTAAATACCTACCACAAACCAAGAATCATACTCTGGATAATGCACCATAGTACTTACCAATACTATCTGTATTTGACAGAGAAAAGAAACAGGTTCCAAGAGATAAGGATATTGTTAAAGACCCATAACTGCAAAATGACAGTAGTATTCAGTTTATTTGAAAGCAGAGAGAGAGAGAGAGAGAGAGAGAGAGAGAGAGAGAGAGAGAGAGAGAGAGAATATGAATGGGCCAGGGCCTCTGGCCACTGCAAACAAACTTCAGGTGCATATACCACTTTGTGCACTGGAGAAAGTAACCTGTGCAGAGTAATCTTCCCAACCCAACAGTATTATTTTAAACCTTAGCATATATAGCTGTCAAGTCAATTGTTGTAGTTACCTTCTCAGCTGTGAGGAAACACCTGGCTAAAAGCAGCTGGTGGGAGGAAAGGACTTATTTTGGCTTACAGTCTTGAGGGGAAGCTGCATGACGGCAGAGGAAAGCATGGCATGAGCAGAGGCTGGACATTGCCTCTGCCACAGCAGGTGAACAACAGCTACAGGGGAGTGAGCTGAGCTCTGGCAAGGGGCTGGGGAACTGTTGCCCCAAAGCCCACCCCCAGTATATACCTGCTCCAGCAAGGCTCCACCTCCCAAATTGCCTCCAGCTGGGGACCAAGCATTCAGAACATATGAATTCATGAGAGACATCAGATTCCAACCACCACATTGAAGTTCTTTATTATGCTTAGATTCTTCAAACCTTTTTAGTGACAGCTTATCTCCTCTTTTTTTTTTTTTTTGAGACAGAGTCTTTACTTATTTAGTTAGTTTACATTTTCATGGGTAATATGTTACTATTTGGTCATATGTATGCCACAATATCTCCCCTTATTCCCTTCAGCTTCACTGTATTCCTTATTACTAGTGGCTGTGCCCCAGAATAGAATGCCCCCCCCCTTCCCAGCAGTCTTTAGCTATCGTTGATGTCTTAGGGGAGTAGTCTCGCCAGCCCCTCCCCTCTGTATACAGAATGTTGACTATCTCCATCACATGCAAGTGCTGGGATGACAGCGTGTGTACCATACCTGGCTTTCCAACTATCTCTTCATTTATTTATCTGTTTTATTTTTATTTGCAAAGGAGAGAGAGAATAAGAATGGGCACGTCAGGGCATCTTGCCACTGAAAATGAACTCCAAAAACGTGCCACGTTGTGCATCTGGCTTTACATGGGCACTGGGGAATAGAAGTCAGGATGGCAGGCTTTGGTAGTGTACACCTTTAACCACTGAGCTGTCTTTCTAGTCACCAACTCTTATTTTATATTTATTTGCAGAGAGAGAGAGAGAGAGAGAGAGAGAGAGAGAGAGAGAGAGAGAGAGAGAAGAAAAGAGAAACAGAATGGGCATACCAGGGCCTCTTGCCAGTAAAAATGAACTCCAGAAATATGTGTCACTTTGTGCATCTAGTATGGGGTAATCAAACTGGAGTTGTTGGCTTTGCAGGCAAACACCTTAACCGTTGAGCCATTTCTCCAGGCTCCAACTCTTTTTAAATCAAAACTTATGTAAGGCATTTAAGGGAATTAAGAAGGGGGTAATTTTTTTTAAGATGGGTGTGTTGACACTTGCCTTTAATCCCAGCACTCGGGAGGCTGAGGTAGGAAGATTGCTGTGAGTTCAGTATCAGCCTGGAGTCATTGAGTGAATTCCAAGTCAGCCTAGGCTAGAGTGAGACCCTACCTCCAAAAAACCCCCCAAAATTTTATTTTATTTTTGACAATGCCATTCATGCATATACTGTATTTTGATCATATTCAAATCCCCATTACCTTCTTGTCCCCTCCTCTGCCACAAGCCTCTTTCCCAATTAGTTCCTTTTCTATTTTCATATCTTTCCATGTGTGGGGGGGATATGTGGGGGTGTCTAAATTTAATTAGGGTTGTTTGCATAAACATGGTAGTAGGTTGTTTAATGGAGCATCTCTGAAGAACATGACTTCCCTTCCCCTAGCAACCATTAACTTCAGTAGATTCTCTGGGAGGGTTCATGATCTCCTCCTCTATCCATGATGCAGAAAACCACAGCTGCTGTGAGTTCATCAGTGTAAAGGCCATGTTGTATCCTGAAGGCAGTGTGGTCCATAGCACCCCTCCCTGTCTGAAGACTCTTACATTCTTCCCACCCCCTTCTCTGCTGTGCTCCCTGAGCCTTGAAAGGGATGGTATAAATACCTTGTTTGGGCCTGAGCACATAGTATAGTCAGTTATTCTCACCTCTTGGGCCAGATTTGTGTCTCTCCATTAACCTTTGCCCACTGCCAATAGAAACTTACCTGGTCAAAGCTGAGAGCAGGCTGGGTGGGGTGGCGCACGCCTTTAATCCTAGCACTCAGGAGCCAAAAGTAGGAGGGTCTCTGTGAATTTGAGGCCACCCTGATAGTGAATTCTAAGCCTGGGTTAAAGCAAGACCTTACCTAAAAACAAGCAAACAAACGAACAAAAAAAAGGAAACAACATTACTAATAGGTATAACTTTTTTTTTTTTTTTTACAATTTCATACGGGTATATAGTATATTTTGATCATGTTCAACTTACAGTACCTTCTCTTTTCCCCTTCTATTTATAGTTTTCTGAGAGCCCTCCACACTGATTTCCATAGTGGCTGTACCAGTTTATGTTCCATCAGCAGTGAATGAAAGTTTATTTTTCCACATTGTCTCCATCATTTGTTGCTATATGTGTTCTTGGTGGTAGCTTTATCAGTTATTATTAGTGTGAACAAATACCTTGTCCATAAGTAACTTAAGGAAAGAAATATTGTATTTTGGCTTCTATTTTAAAGCAATATAGTCCAGTGCTCGATTCAGCAGCACATATACTAAAATTGGAACAATACAGAGAAGATTAGCATGACCCCTGCACAAGGATGACATGCAAATTCGTGGAGCAGTGTAGTCCATTATAGCAAGAAAGGCATGGCAAGTCAGCTGGTCACAGTGCAATCAGGAAGCAGACAATGAACAGGAAGTGGGGTGAGGCTATAAAACCTCAAGGTTGCCCCCAGTGATCCATTTCCTTGAGCAAGGCATCCCAGTTCTACACACACACTTTCTTTTTTAAAAAAAAAATATTTTATTTATTCCTATTCAAGGGGAGAGAGGAGAGAGAGAGAGAGAGAGAGAGAGAGAGAGAGAGAGAGAGAGAGAGAGAGAGAGAGAGAATATGCCTGGGCCACCACCTTGCGTGTCTGGCTTACGTGGGTACTGGGGAATTGAACCCAGGGCCTTGGGCACTGGAGGCAAGTGCCTTAACCGCTGAGCCATCCATCTCTCCAACCCTACACACACACTTTCTATACTGCTGATAAGGTGAGAGAGAGCACGAGAGTTAGCAGGTGCATACATGCTATGGTTGCATGTGGAGATCAGGACAACTTATGGGTGTCATTCCTTACCTTGTACCTTCTTGGGTTTTTAAAACTTTTTATTGACAACTTCTATAAATACAGACAAAATAGCATGCTAATATGCCATGACAATATACCTCCCAATAGTCCCCTTTCCCCCCTCCAAAATCCTTCCTCCACTGAACCCCTCCTCCCTTCTTTCCAACTAGTGTGCCTTCTATTTTGATGCCATTATTTTTTTCCTCCTGTTTTGCAGGTCTTGTGTAGGTAGTGTCAGCCACTGTGAGGTCATGAATATCAAGCCTACTTTGTGTCTGGAAGTCAGCATTATAAGCAGTCTTCCCCTTCCTTAGGCTTCTACATTCTTCCAACACCTCTTCAAAGGTTTCTGAGTCTTAGAGAGAGTGTTAGAGAAGTCTCAGTGCTGAACTGTCACTTCTTCTTGGCACTTTGGCCATTTTCTTTTCTTTTTTTTTTGTTTTGATTTTTTTTCTTTATTAAGCAGAGAGAGAGAGAGAGAGAGAGAGAGAGAGAGAGAGAGAGAGAGAGAGAGAGAGAGAGCGCACACCAGGCCCACCACCTTGTGGGTCTGGCTTATGTGGGTACTGAAAATTGAACTTGGGGCCTTAGGCATTGGAGGCAAGTACCTTCCTTAACCACTAATTCATCTCTTCAGCCCACTTTGGCCATTTTTGAGTCAACCCAGTGGTTACCACCATCTGATAAAAAAAGTTTTTCTAACTAAAAGTGAGAGTAGATTAATATATAATATATTAATTATATATATATATATATAAATATATATGGGCATAAGTATTTAGAGGGCAGTTTGGTGAGTATAATATATCCATTTAGCCAAACAACAGTAGTAGGCTCCCTTCCTGCCCCCCCACCCCAGAGCTTATGACTTCATAAACCAATAGTCAATAGGCTTTTGACTGAGGTTTCATTGCCAGGCATGAATTTCCTCCCATGGAGCAGGCTTCAAATCCAATCAGAGTGCATTTGGTTTCCCCACAGCAGACATGCTACTATTGCACCAGGTGGTACGTTTCACCTGGCTGGTCAGCCATAAAGCTTGTGGTCCACTGCTGGTTCAGTCCATTACTTTTCTCCTCCCCAAAGCTGCAAGCTGCATAGCTCTTTCCTGCATCCTGACAGCTAGTTAGTTAATAGGAGTCATCCAGCTCAGATCAAGCTTGATTTCTCAGTGACCTGCAGCCCAAGTCTTCAGCAGTAGGATGTTACCATATAGTTCTTATGGGAACCCAAGACATTCTCCTCTGGCTACTGCACACATGTATATACACCACACACATAACAAAAGTGGAAGGTCAGTGGTTTTGACAGATTGCTAACTTGACAAGCTTCAGTCATCTTGATTTTTATCATCAAACTATAGAACCGTCTTAATTCACTATAAACAAGTTTTCAGCTTACCTTTACAAACTTCATGCTTGAATTCACAGCTGACATAATCTTAATGGTTTTCTTGCATGGAAGAAAAGCTCAAAATGAAAACATGATACAAAATAAATTTCCTACTCATGGAATTTCAGGTCACAGTATTCATTATGCTTGTTTTACATATATATATACATATTTTTAGTTATTTCTAATATATATATATATATATTTATATTTATTGTCCATAATGAATTACATTAGTTAGTGGGCAAACAATGAGTTGTTATCCCCAATTCCCCAATGCCCCCACTCACCATCCCCAATCAGCTGGATATCCTCCCTCATGGGCCATCTGGATCAGTCCTTGTGGCAGGGGACCATGGATAGCCTATTACTCAGCCCAGTCCTCCTGGCCCAAGTGTGTTGTTACTGAGGGGTGTCATGCCTCTGGATAGTCTCCCCCACCACGGCTTCTAATTTTAATGATGATTAATAAAATGTTCCCCCTGTTGTGTTCTCAAGAATTTTATATAACATAAACACTCCTTAGTTATTTATAACATGGATTTTTTTGGTGGGAGTTGAGGTAGGGTTTGGCTATGTAGTATCACTGGCTGACCAGGAATTTGCTATGTAGCACATGAGTTTCATGCCTGTCTTCTTAATACCTACTATCTATGTCTGTTCCCTTTTCCCTATTTTTAAAAAATTTACTTGGTAAAGAAGGGACTTTGTAAGGCACAATTTCCAACTCCTCTTTGTTTAGGGTCTAGAACCACTTTTCACATTCTCTTCCCCAATTGCCTGATTTATAACATCAGCTGTGATGAGTGAAGAATCAAAACTATGCAAGGCCTTAGTACTTTCCACAATGACGTTATATCACTCATAGCTGAGAAGAGAAGAGGTTTATTGATACCAGCAGAGGCCCCTTTACCCTGATGTACTGCTTTCAGTGAGCCCTTGGGCCAAGATTTGCAGCCACAGGGAAGATCTGTGGTGTGTTAGGAGGGCTCCTCATGCTTTCTGTGACAATCATGGTCTAAGATGTCTCCATATCCTGTATGCAGCCTGGCTTCAAAGGTCAAAGTCATATGAGCACCTATGGTAGATAACCTGCCTCCTCAGCTCTTCCTGGGGTATGGCTTCCCTGTCTCCTTAACAAGATTTCTTTTAGTTCTTTGATGTAACTTCGTGTGGCATCAAACTGCATATATACACATTGGTTGTTTTCATTGAAAGTACAATTGCATGTGATCCAGGGCGGTTAGATTATACTGGCCACATCCCAGTGTCATGTTACGTACCACACTGGTTTCCAGTTAACTTTGTGAATGTAAACGGCCAGTGGGAAAGAAATGTTCAAGATCATGTGACTGTTACCTAGGGACAGTTTATCCTGGTTGGACAATGAAAGTGGTTCTTCCCTCTTTAATGTAGAGACTATGCAATACATTCTGGGCAGTTCAGGGACATTACAACCCCATGCACTGGCTGTCCAAAGATTGCAGTGCCTCTCAGGAGTGGGACTAAGGTTTAAGGAAATTATTTTTCTTCTTTTTTTTTTTTTTTGGTTTTTCGAGGTAGGGTCTCACTCTAGCCCAGGCTGACCTGGAATTCACTGTGTAGTCTCAGGGTGGCCTTGAACTCATAGCAATCCTCCTACTTCTGCCTCCTGAGTGTTTGGATTAAAGGTGTGTACCACCACTCCTGGTCATTTTTAACAGGATTGTTTTAAACTGAAAATTTGCCATTGCTGTCTGTATTTATGAATGATGACTGCTTTGGGTGGATCAAGGGGTTCCCCTGGATTTAAAATTTGTGTAACGAAGCCTCTTTCAAATAGTTTTGCAAACTTTAACAAAAAAAAATTAGGTCTGGGGAGATTGCTAGTGGTTAAAGGTACCGGCAAACCCTGTCAAGCCAGGTTTGAGCCCCCAGTACCCACATAACTCCAGATGCTCAGAAAAGTGGTGCATGCATCTGGAATTTGTTTGCAGTGGCAAGACATGCTGGCATATACCTATTCTTGCTCTCACTCTCTCTCTGCTTGCAAATAAATTTTTAAAAAGATGCCTTAAAGCTGGGCATGGTGGAGCATATCTTTAATCCCAGCCACTCAGGAGGCAGAGGTAGGAGTTACGACAAGAGTTTGAGGCCAGCCTGACATTATATAGTGAATTCCAGGTCAGCCTGGGCTAGAGCAGACCCTACCTTGAAAAGGCCCCCCCCCAAAAAAAAATTATGTCTTAAGTACTAACAAATTCTAAAAATAAATTTTAAAAAATTATTGACTTGCCAGAGAGAATGGATTGATATGCCAGGGCCTCTTGCCTGCTACAAATGAGCTCCTGTTGAGTGTGCCACTCTGCATCTGACTTTACATGGGTGCTGAGGAATCCACCTCAGGCTTTAGGCTTTGCAAACAAGTGCCTTTAACTGCTGAGCCATTCCCTAGCCCATAATTTTTTTTCCTGTATATAAGATGCTTTGCATAAGGCAAAGATTTTATTTAAGTCGATTGTGTGAATTTGAGGATAGTGTTAGTGTTAAGATTACATATTATTTTTAACCACAAATGAATTTTTTGGGTGGGGAATCTTGTTTTTCAGGTTGAAGCTCTCAATAAGTTAAAAACTTTAAATAGCTTAATCAAATTAAATGCGATGAAGCTAAACAGAGCTAAAGGGAAGGAAGCAATGCATACTTGTTTAAAACAGAATGCTTACCGGGAAGCCCTCTCTGATCTGCAGTCACCTCTGAATCCATGTGTCATCCTCTCAGAACTCTAGTAAGTGACTGTACTTGCTTTACAGAGTGAGTCTTTGAAAATAGCAGTGCTGAAAAGTTTTCTGTATCACTGCGTTGGGGAACATGGGACCAGTTGTCAGCCCTAGTAAGTCGAATATAATTAAGGAAGGAAAATCAGGGTAGTTACTTATATTCATTAGTCCATATACTTTTCAGCTAAATGTATCTGAAGTTAGTGAAAGTTATTACAAGTAAGTTAATTTCCTTCTAATTATATATAACTAAATTTGTTTATCTAGTTTTGTTTTGTGAGGTAGATCTTACATAGTCCAGGCTAGTCTTGAACTCATGGTCTTCCTGCCTTCTAAGTACTGAGATTACAGGTATGTGCTATCATATCTGGCTTCATTGCAAATTTCTAAGAATTGAAACGCCTATATGAACTGTATTGGAAACTGTGATTAAATTCTTTACCAACAGACTCCCTACTTTAAAATTAGATTAAAAAATATTTTGGAGCCAGGTATGGTGGTGCACACCTTTGATCCCAGCACTCAGGAGGCAGAGGAGAATCACCGTGAGCTTGAGGCCACCCTGAGACCATATAGTGAATTCCAGGTCAGTCTTGGCGATACTGAGACCCTACCTTCAAAAACTTTAAAAATAAATTATTTTGGGAACTTTCTCATTCTACAGAGAGAAAATAATGATGTGTATTATTAGTAGAAGTATTCAAAATAAATCCCCCTTTTAAATATCAAGTACTATTTTATATTCCTAATATTAATCCATATGGGGTATTTATTTGAGTTATTTATTATTATTATTTGAAAGCAGGGGGAGAGAGAGAATTGGCATGCTAGGGCTTTCAGCCATTACAAACAAACTTCAAACGCATGCGCCACTTTGTGCATCTGGCTTTACATGGGTACTGGGGATTCAAACCTAGGCTGTTAGGCTTGCAAGCAAGCACCTTAACTGCTAAACCTTCTCTCCAGCCCTGGGACTTTTTTTTTATATTGGTATATATACTTACTAAATGTAATAAAGCTAATTAAGTATAAGACAGCAAGAAGAGCAGGTAATGAAAAGGGCAGTTGAAGGGTTTTGAGTCCAGCCCATCCAGTATCAGTATATGCTCTCTCATCAATGTACCTTTCTACCCAGAAATAGTTGAGGGGGCTTCCACATTGATATATCGGGGAAGTTTTACAGTCTTGCCACATTGTCACATTGAAAAGAACTGATTTTCCTGTTTGTTCGTTTCAGTGTTGAAAAGTGCAAATATATGGATTCCAAAATGAAGCCTTTGTGGTTGGTATACAATAACAAGGTATTTGGTGAAGATTCAGTTGGAGTGATTTTTAAAAATGGTGATGGTAAGTATTGAGGCTTTTTACAGTGCAAATCTGAAAAGTTTGTGTAATGTGAAGCACTTAGTAACCAAAAAATAGCTGCCAGTGGTCAGAGATCAAGCTCAGCATATCCTCAAATCATTTTTTCTCTTCTCTGAAAATGCTTATAGATCATTTACATTTAGTGTTTGAGTAAACCTCTATAGCACACAAAGTTGATCTACTCTTTTTTTAAATATTTTATTCATTTTCAAGCAGAGAGAGAGAAAGAGGGGGGGAGGAGGAGGGAGAGAACTAGAGCCACCACCTTGTGGGTCTGGCATATGTGGGTCCTGGGGAATTGAACTCGGGGCCTTAGGCACTGGAGGCAAGTGCCTTAACCACTGAGCCATCTCTCCATCCCTGATCTACTCTTTTGATAAAAAGCTTGTGAAAAGGCCTGGGATCTCCTGCATAACCTCCTCCTAAACCCCAAATTTTTTCACCAGTAGCCATTTCCAACAGCTTCTCCATCTCTTTTCACTCTCTCTCAATATGTGACCCAGCTCTGGGTTCTGGTTTGGAATGTGTGTCTCTATACTTTTATTCTGTTCTCACGGTTCCATCCACCACCTTGATAATGTCTTAAAACAGTATGTATACCTGTAATCCCCAGGATTATACTGATTAGCATGTTCCTATAACATTGAGAAATTAAGTAAAAACTCTTTAACTAGAAGGTTATGAGCTCAGGGCCAGCCTGAACTACATAAGGAAGCCCTATCTTTTTAAAAATATTTTTATTTATTTGCAAACAGAGGGAAATAGACAGAGAGAATGGGCCTGCCAGGGTCTCCAACCACTGCAAGTGAACTTCAGAAGCATGAGCCAGTTTGTGCATCTAGATTTACATGGGTACTGGGGAATCAAACCAAGGCCCTTAGCCATTGGAGGCAAGCGCCTTAACCACTGAGCAATCTCTCGAGCCCCTAATTAAAACATTTCTTTTTCTTTTCTTTTCTTTTTTTTTTTCTTTTTTTTTTTTTTGGTTTTTCAAGATAGGGTCTCGCTCTAGCCCAGGCTGACCTGGAATTCACTCTGTAGTCTCAGGCTGGCCTTGAACTCACGCCAATCCTCCTACCTCTGCCTCCCGAGTGCTGGGATTAAAGGCGTGCACCACCACACCCCGCTTTAAAACATTTCTTGACCAGACCTCTGAAGTGATTGCACCAACTGAAAGGCAGTCATCACTTGTTGGCTGGGTAACAAGAATGTCCTATAACTAGTTTTTTCATTTTCATGAAGAAAGATTGTACATCTGTTTGCCAGTTATTAAGGGAATTGAGAATGTGAATGTGTTTATCCGAAGATGTACTTAAAACTTTTTATAATGAACTCATGGCAGTTTATGTTGTTATTGTAGCCCATGCTGGCCTGGACCTTGCCAGCCAGCCTTGAACTAGCAATTGTGCCTTAACATCTCCAGTGCTGGGATTATAGGACTGTGCCAACATACCCTACTTTTGTGATGCTTCACTAGACATTTCACCGTACTTGATCATACAAATACTGAAAAGTAACTTGTCATTGCATTGACATTTTCTTTTATGTGAAAGTATTCTCTTTTGGGGGGAGGTAGCAGAGGGAAGTGGGGCATCTCATGTAACCCAAACTGGCCTTGAACTAGCTATGTAGCCAAGGATGACCTTAAACTCCTGACCATCCTACCTCCTCCTCTTCCC
This sequence comes from Zapus hudsonius, assembly GCA_004024765.1. Lineage (NCBI taxonomy): Eukaryota > Metazoa > Chordata > Mammalia > Rodentia > Dipodidae > Zapus > Zapus hudsonius. The sequence goes on along the minus strand of PVHP010010051.1, from coordinate 30,956 downwards.
ATGTGCTACAATTATAGGTGTGTGCCACCATACTGGGCTGAAAGTACTCTATATTGAAATTTCATTTCCATTTCTTTTTTTAATATTTTTATTTATTTGTAAGCAGAGGAGAATGGGCAAGCCAGGGCCTCTAGCCAATGCAAATAAACTCCAGATGCATGTACCACTTCATGCTTCTAGCTTTATGTGGGTCCTGGGGAATCAAACTCAGGTCGTCTGGCTTTGCAGTCAAGCACCTTAACCATTTTTTTTTTTTTTTTTTTTGGTTTTTCGAGGTAGGGTCTCACGCTAGCCCAGGCTGACCTGGAATTCACTCTGTAGTCTCAGGCTGGCCTTGAACTCATGGCAATCGTGTGGGGATTAAAGGCGTGCACCACCACGCCCGGCTTCACCTTAACCATTGAGTCATCTCTCCAGCCCTTATTTCTTATTTATTTATTTTTTTGTCACATGATCTGACTATATAACCCAGGCTGTCATCAAACTCAGTCTTCTTGCTTCAGTCTCCCAAGTATTAGGATTTGGGCCATAATGCACTTACTTGTATGTTTCATAAGAAATTCCTATACAGCCTTGAAAGCAAAAAAAAAAACATTAATGTAATATATGTAATATACATATAATGTGATGCCAACAGTTTTACAGTGTCCCAGCAGTTAGTACAGTAGCTTATACATGGTAAACAATTAAAGATATTTTTTATAGGCTGGAGAGATGGCTCAGCAGTCAAAGGCATTTGCTTCCAAAGCCTGACAGCCCAGGTTCACTTCCCTACCTACCTAAAGCCAAATGCACAAAGTAACACATGCATCTGGAGTTCTTTCTCAGTGGCAGGAGGCTCTATGCCCATACTCACTCTCTGTACCTCTTCACCCTCCTTAATCTCAAATAAATAAAAATGTTTTTTTAAAGATATTTTTTACTTAATCTGTAAATGGTACAGGGTCATGCTAATCAGTGAACCTGTTCAATGTAGTGATTTGTTCAACACTTTTTTAAAAATGCACATTGTTTGTTAAAGGGTTTATTTAAATCTGACTGAATTTGCCCAGTATTGAATTAATAATGGCATAATAAAGAAAGTATATATATTGAGTAGAATTTTGTCCTGTAGATTTACGACAAGATATGTTAACACTCCAAATGCTGCGCTTGATGGATTTACTCTGGAAAGAAGCTGGTCTGGATCTTCGGTGAGGTTTCAATTCTTTTAAAAAAATATTTTATGAGGGAGGGTCCCCAGGGTAATGGAAGCTGGGGTAAGGGATATATATAAATACATACATATATATATAAATTTTAAAAATTAAAAAAATTATTTAAAAAATTTATTTATTAAAGGAGGAGGGAAGAGAGAGAATGAATGGGTGTGCCTGTTCCTCTTGCTACTGCAAATGAACTCCAAATGAATGCACTACTTGATGCATCTGGCTTTACTTTGGTACTGGGAAATGGAACCTGAGCTGTCAGACTTTGCAAGCCAGCACCTTTAACCGCTGAACTGTCTCTCCAGCCCTTTCACCTAACTTTTTAAAGTCAAGGTCTTGCCCTGAGCCTGGAGCTCCCCAATTCAGTTAGACTGTTAGCCAACAAGCCTCAGGATCTCCTGTGAGGTGAAGCCTCACCATACGTGAATTATAGGTGCATACTACCTGTTTTGGTCAGCATTCTAGTTGCTGCGCAGAAAGAACTCAAGCAAACGCAGCTTGTGGAGGAATGGACTCAAGGGGAGACTTCATCCTGGCTGGGAAAACGATGGCATGAGCAGAGGGGTGGACATCACCTCCACCACAGCACTGAAAACAGTGGCAGGAAGGTGTGCCAAACACTGGCAAGGAGAAGCTGGTTTATAACCCCTATAAACCTGCCCCTGACAACACAGCTCTAGGGAGGTTATAAAACCCAAACTGCCATCAGCTGAGGATTGATCACTGATAATACATTCATTTGTTTATGGGGGATACTTGGATCAAACCATGATAGTCTGCCCCTGGCCCCCACAAACTAATAATCATACATGATGTAAATACAATGTGTTCAGCTCAACTCTTTTAAGTTCCCACAGCTTTCATCTGAGCCATAATACTAAAAAATAAACCTGTAATGGCACAGAACATTCACACTGCAAAACGTGAGGCACGGCAAAAACAGTTTGAACCAATACAAGATTTAAAACAAGCAGGGCACCATCAATCTCTAACTCCAAGTTCAATGATTCTAACCAATAATAAGGCTCTTGGAGATTTGATTCTGCCCCTTCGTCTCGGCTACTCATAGTCTGGGAAAATTTCATCCAGTGCTGGCAGCTCGCCTTGGCAGCCATCCATAGTCCTGGCATCTTATTGGGTCTCCATTGCAACCCACAGTTCATCCTCATGGCTCCATCGGCTTCCACACTGCTTCACATTGCTGATGGCCATTTTTCAAAAACAAAACTGTGTTCATCCTTAATGACTCAATTGGGCCTCTATGCAGGTAATCCTGCAAGCCTACTTCACACTGCCATGGCCATTTCCAAAAAACAAAACCATGTTACAAATTCAATACCCTCCCTTCCTGCATTTGCTATACTCCATAGTACAAGGTGGGCTACCAACTTGTTAATCCAGAGGGGAACAAAGCTGACTCTGAAGAACAGGAAACCTTCAACATTCAGGCCCCCTACTTCAAGAGTCTGCATTCTTCCTGCTGTCCCAATGTAGAACACCTGGCCCAGTCTCAATGGTTGTCATCTCTCAAACAATTGCAGCTGAACAGGCAGCAGTTTCAGCCCAAAGATTTCATTTCTTTCTGTGCCATTTCCATCTGTTTACACAAGTCCATTTCTTACACCATCTCTTACCAGAATGGTCCATGAGGCTGTATTTACAGCACTGCAAGGAATTTCTTAGGCTGAGGTTTCAAATCCTTCCACATTCCTCTTACAAATCAGTTCTAAAAGGCTAAAGCCACAGAATCACGGTTCTAGCTACAATAATCCTACTTCTTGGTGCCAATTTAACTATTGTTAACTTTTTGTTCTGGCACAAAGAACCCGACCAAAAGCAGCCTGTGGAAGGAAGGGGTTGATTTTGGTTTACTGACTCAAGGGAAAATGATGGCATGAGCAGAGGCTGGACATCACCTCCGCCACAGCAGATGGCAAACAGTGGCAGGAAGGAAGGTGTACCAAACACTGGCAAGGGGAAGCTGGCTATAACACCCAAAAGCCCATCTACAGCACACCTCCACAAGTTATAATTCCAGATTTTCCTTCAGCTGGGGATCAAGCATTCAGAATACATAAATTTATGGGGGACACTTGAATCAAACCATCACAATCTGCAAAAAGCCTGTCTGGCCAAAATTTAAGCAATGCTAATCTATGTGCATAAATATAAATATAATATAAATTTTAGTAGCAATTTGATGAACCCAACATACCATTTAGTTAAACAACAGAAGTAACTTTCTCCCCCCAGGGTCTATGATCAAATCCTTATTCTTTTGTGGCAAGCACTTCACTCCCTGAATCATCTCCCCATCTCCTGGTAAATACGTCTCATTTTAGCACACAGTCATTTCTTTATTATCAATATTGTCAGTGGCTTCTTTTGTTCTCCAGTAGCAGACTTAGTCTACAGTGCTTAAAAAAAATAGTATCTGGCCCCTCTTAAATGCTTTCTGATCTTTCCCATATAAAGGAAACCTTAGCATAATGTTTCTAATGATGTGATCTTACAAAAAGAGGAGAAAACTTCAAGCTCAGTCTTGGTAATTCATTTTTTCTTTCTAGTTATTGCATAGTTTGCACAGTGATCTCCTCTGCTAACAGCAGAGGTTCATGTGATGAGCCTTGTTATTAAGTTATGACAGCCTGAGCTGAAGGCTTGCTGCTAGCTTTCTTAGTCTTAGAGGCTTAATTGAAAACCCCAACCAGGTTACTTTCTCTTAATATTTCTTAATTTGCAAATAGAGAGGGGAGAGAGGACCAGGGCCTCTAGCCACTGCAAATGAACTCCAGGTGCATATGCTACTTTGTATTTGTACATCTGGCTTTATGCAGGTACTGGGGAACTGAACCAAGGTTGTTAGCCTTTGCAGGCAAGTGCCTTAACCGCTGAGCCATTTCTCCAGCCCCACTTTCTTAATTTTGATTATATCCAACCTAAAAGTTAAGACACATCTAGCATCAAATGAAGTTCAGATAAAGGGATGTGGCCATTTATGGGAGTGCTAGAAATAGACTTTGTAGCTCTTTAATAGGAAACATTGTGTCTCTAACAACAAAAAGGAACTTGGATGTCCAGTGGGATTTTTACTGACTTCTTGTCCTCTGACCTCTTGTTAAAAAAAAAAAAGAGGAGAGGGCTTTAATTCTTTTTAAGTTCTTTCGAACTCCTATCTTTTCCTCACCAATCCTTTTTCACTGTTTCTATAAATACATGTGCTGCAGTGTTCCTGTTGTGTTTGTTTTTCTTTTAGACCGCTGTTCAGGTTAAAATGGGTCATGTTGCACACACTCTTTAAAGTTCAATTTCAACTATTTAGGTGCCTTCTATACCATTTTGATACTTGCAGCATTTCCATAGTCACATAAATGAACATTCATATTGTTCATTGCAGTTTTTCTCTGGTGCCTTTCATGTCAAATTAGAACATTTTTAAGCCATTAATATGTTGATACACTGTAACGTCTTTTGATTCACCTATAGCAGTAGTCAGCCTTTCCTGTCAAATCTGAAAGGCTGTCTATATATAAAGCACTCTGGCATTTGGTAGACTTGACAGTCTATCATCCTCTTGCCCAGATGAATATGTGTCAAATAAGTTTTTTTGTTGTCTTCCTTGAGTTTAACATCTGAGTTTCACTGATGGAATTACTTCCCTCTTGAGAGACCTATGCAGACGTTACATATGAGGTACTTAGTGATACTTCTACTAGGCAGAGTCAAGTGAAGGAAGAATGAAAACAGTGCAAGCATGAGGCAAAAGGAGGATTTACCCTTTCTTCCTTTGGTGGAAATGGGCTAAGGTCCTGCTTAGACATGGATCGGTGTGGCCGAGGAAGGCTATGGGGCCACCTGTTCTCTCCAGTAGAATGTAGCTTGTTCTACTCCCTAGGTCAGAGAGTATGAAGAAGGAAGAGAAACATTGCTAAAAATGTTGTCATGTCAGATAGAGAGTGTAGAAGTTCAGTACTAAAGAGGCCAGATAAAATGGTCAGAGCGCCAAGAGTTTGTCCCCAGCTTGACTTCTGTCAAACTGTCTTTCTGACAAGGATGTTTTCCCTTCTGATTGTGAATGTTCCTCAAGTTACTGAGTGCTTTCATCATGCTTGCTCTTAAAGAGGAAGTTGTTGGACTTGTGCCCAGTTTGTCTGTAAATGGGGGTTCAAGGAGATACAGGAAATCCCGTGAGTGCACTTTAACCTGGAGGGGTTTGCTTCACACGTGCTATGTTACGATAAGGATAAGGGGCATCAGTAAAAAACACGAGTGCCTCACAGTTGCCTTTCTTTTTTTTTAATATTTTATTCATTTTCAAGCAGAGAAATATAGAGAGAGCGAGGGAGAGAGCACCAGGGCCACCACCTTGTGTGTCTGATATATGTGGGTCCTGGGGAATTGAACCCAGGGCCTTAGGCACCAGAGGCAAGTGCCTTAACCGCTGAGCCATCTCTCCAGCCCCTCAGTTGTCTTTCTTATTGAGAGGAAATTGATAATATGCATGTTTATCAGTCTTCCAGAATGTAATATGATAGTTCTGTTCCCACTTAAGGGAACATAAAACAATTACATTCATCTTTGGAAGAAATTTTAGAAACTAACAAAGTTCTCTTTTATCTGACTGTTTCATGTGCTAGCACACTCCTGCTCCCTCCTCTCCAGGGCCTCCCTTCTTTGCCCTCCCCCACTCTTCTCCTTTTACTCTTTGAAGTCACAAGGTCCTGCTTGGTCTTTCCAGGATGTACTCCATCTTCTCATTTGTTCTTGGGATCCACCTTTGCTCTCTTCCAATTCTCCCATAGAGAGAACGTGCACATGGCACTTCAGTGCTTTGTGGGCATGAATCACCATCTGACATCTGACAAGGTTTGCTTCACAACTACACCCACCTATTTATTGAAGCCTAGTCCTTTAATTTTTTTTTCTTTTGAGATAAGATTTCATGTAGCTCAGGCTGGTCTCAAACACATTGATTTTGTAGCTGACTATGAACTCAAACTCCTGATCCTTCAGCCTCCACTTCCCAGGTGCTGGGATCATAGGCTATTTTCTCTAGTTGCTCTCCACCTTATTATTTGAGACAGGTTCTCTTGGTTAACCTGGTGATCACTTTTTTGGCTAGACTGACTAGACAGAGCCCCAGGGGATCCTCCTCTTTCTCCTTCGGCAGTAGTATTTTAGGTATATGCCGTGCCCAGCATTTTACATGGTTCTAGAGCTCTGAACTTAGGTCCTCACGCTTGCACAGCAAACACTTTACTCACTGGGCCATCTCTCCAGACCAGGATGAAGTTTAAAGTAGATAAATACTGATTATGAGAAGAGGCAAAGGCGTGAACAATTTGAGATGTAAAGCTGCATTAGCAAAGACGGCACCTATTAAGTGTTTGATAAAGAATGAGCCTCTTTTCCAAGACTTAGAATAAAAAGTGAAGAACTTTTCCTTTGTCTGATGCTTCTGTCCTTCTATACAGACAAATAGACTAGTTCACGAGAATAATTATATAACAAGTAATGCATTTAGATGCAACAATGGAATTCTGTTAAACTATTCCATCTGTTGGTCAAGAGTTTTATTCCCTAACAGAAGGTAGAACTTGTATTGTCTTTTTTTTTTTTTTAAGAGGAAGATGGAAAAAGTGGCAGATAGAATGGGTGCAATGGGGGCCGCTAGCCCCTGCAAATGAACATGCATGCATCATCACCTTGTAAGTCTTGTTTTATGTGGGTACTGGGGAATTAAACCCAGGTCCTTAGACCTTGCAAGCAAGCACCTTAAGAACTGAGCCATATCTCCAGCCCCAGAATTTATATTGTCAATAGGCATTAGACTTTCTTTAAAAATCCTAGGAGGACTGGAGAGATGACTCAGCAGTTAAGATGCTTTCCTACAAAGCATAACGACCTGTGTTCAGTTACTCAGTTCAATTACTCCAGATGCATGTACCACTTTGTGCATCTGGATTTACATGGGTACTAAGGAATTAAACCCAGGCTTCCAGGCTTTGCAAGCAGTGCCTTTTAACTGTTCAGCCATTTCCCCAGCCAATAAAAGCATTTTGAAAAATAATTTCTCATGGGACCTGAGGTGGCTCAAGAAGGGTCTCAGCTCTTAAGATCTCAACAGTAAAGCAGACTTAAAACTCACCATGATTCAAGGAACTTTGTGGAAGAGAGGGCAGAAAGATTATAAGACTGATGGTGGGGGAGAATATCCAAAGAGATTGCCCAACACACACACACAAACACACACACACACACACACACACACACACACACACACACACACACACACACACACACAAACACACAAACTGGCTACTTTGTGTACAATTCGTAATCCCCATCCCATGGGCCATTCTAGCAATCCCACTGAGGAGAGCCCTCATTGGGTTGGAGGCAGGGAGGAGGGAAATGGAGGTATGTACCATCACAAGACTTGATCATACAGAGTTTCTTATTGACAATACAAAGAAAGGTCTCAGGGTGAGACATGGAAGGGGCATCAACCCCCTTGTCAATAAGCTGGCACTGTACATTGTGACACCGTGTGGCAGGAGCAGAGGTGTTCTGGAGACACCTACAACAGCAGGTCACAGAAGGTAGTGGAGGTGCTGGGACAGGAGCAAAATAGCTGGCAGTGGAGGCTTGGGTAACTCAGGAACTGAGCAGACTGAAGGGTGAGAAGCCAGAAACCAAGCCCTTCCCAACCTTTGTGGTATCTGCCTCCCTGGCCAATCCAGTGTTCACTGTGACCCACTCCAGGATTCACAAGGCTTATTCCCTGATCTCCATCATTTTTTACAGGTTTTCTTCCCATAAGTACTTTGTAGTCTCCTCCAGTGAGGAGATACATTCTTTTTTTTTTTTTTTTTTTGGTTTTTCAAGGTAGGGTCTCACTCTAGCCCGGGCTGACCTGGAATTCACTATGCAGTCTCACAGTAGCCTCAAACCCATGGTGATCCTCCTACCTCTGCCTCCCAAGTGCTGGAATTAAAGGCGTGCACCACCATGCCTGGCAAGATACATTCTTAATGGCAATAAAGCTGCTAGTTTAATACAGTCAATAAATAATTCTTTAGAACTGGGCATGATGGTGCATGCCTTCAATCCTAGCACTCGAGGCTGAGGTAGGAGGATATCTTTGAGTTCAAGGCCAGCCTGGATCTATATATAGAGTGAGTTCCAGGTTAGTCTGGGCTAGACCCTAACTCAAAAAAAAAAAAACCACAAAAATAACAATAGGGCTGGAGTTAAAGGTACTTTGCTTGTAAAGTCTACTTGCCTGGGTTCAATACCCCAGTACCCATGTAAAGCCAGATGCATAAAATGGCACATGCATCTGGAGTTTATTGCAGTAGCAAGAGGCCCTCGTGTGCCCATTCTCCCTAATAATAATAATAATAATAATAATAATAATAATAATAATAATAATAAATAATTTAAAAGAAAACTTTATCAAGTTAATATTTCTTCTCTTAAGGAAACTATCGCTCCTTATGCCTTTTTTCTTCCAGGATGCTGCCCTATGGCTGCTTAGCCACTGGAGACCGCTCCGGCCTCATTGAAGTTGTGAGCACCTCAGAAACGATTGCTGACATTCAGCTGAACAGCAGCAATGTGGCTGCAGCAGCAGCCTTCAACAAAGACGCCCTTCTCAACTGGCTTAAGGAATACAATTCTGGGTTAGTGATTCTCTTTGGTCATCTTTCGTACAAGCAACCAAACAAATACCTGTTTGCGAATAGAAATATATGTTTTAGAGGAAATAGTTGTGTTTTTTATTGCTTCATTTCAGGTTAGAACAGAATGACTCAGGCCTTTCTAAAGTCTTACATATTGTTATCATTAATTCTACTTTATGTCAAATTTTAGAAGCCTTGCAGTATGTTACAGTTTAAATACTTTAAGTATTTTTTTAAACTTCAGAATCATTTTATTGAATACATTTGTTTTTTAAAAAGCACTTCTTGGCAATAAAAAAAAGTAATACTTTGTCCACTGTAATGTAGTGGAAGACTTGGAACGTCTCTGGAATGACTACTCCCAACACCAGTATGAGTGGAAAAGACGTTGATTCTCAAACCCAGGGTCCACAGCCAAGATGGCTCTCAGAGGATTGTGACCCCAAACCAGTTTGCCATCTCATGATACACTGTTGTGAAGGAGGTAGAACAAGCCAGCAAGCAGGGCTTTCCAGAAGCAGGCAGACTGCTAAGGGGGCTGAGCCCTGGGAAGACATACCTAGCTCTCGTGTAGTTAAGTTACTGCACTGTTGTCCGGTTACTGTCTCCTTTCATTTCCTCCTTCTAACCATGTTGGGGGCTGAGCAGGCCCCCCCCCAAGTCGTTCTGGGACTGTTTCCAGTTCATGGTGTTAGTGATTTAACGTTTAACAATAGGTCTATTCTACCTCAGTTTAGTTCCCCAGCAGACTGCATTTACAGTAAATCAATATTTAACATTCACTCTTTCCTATTATAACAGCAGGCCGCTACATTCATGACAGGATTTTGTATTTTTATTATTAATAAGTAGAAACTCTGTGTGTACAAGTCTGGTTGCTGGTACCCCCATTATCCTCCTCCCAGCCCCTATTCCACTGAGGACCCTCCTCAGTGGGATTGCTGGAATGCTCCATGGGATGGAGGACTATGAGTTCTTGGAGCAGCAATTTGTTTTGTTTTGGTTTGTTTTGTTTTTTGGAAGGGGGACAATGTCTCTGGATATTCCCCCTACCATGGCTCTTACAGTCTTTCTGTCCCCTCTTCCGCCAGGTTCCCTGAGCCATGGTGAGTGTTTTTTAAGTCTGCTTTAGTATGGAGGCCTTAAGAGTCTCTGGGTTTTTACTTTGGACTGTTTTGAGTATCCTTGGAGTCATGACAGGATTTTAAACAGACAGCTCACTTTAAGTATTGTTTTTAAGACTTAGAAAGACTTTATTAGATTTAGAGAAGTGCAGAGAGCTCTTGCCACAAGCAGGAGGGGCTAGGAAATCCATGAGGGGATAGGGGTTCCCCCATCTCAGCAAAGCTGGCCACAAGAGGGGGGACTTAACCAGAGCAGGGATCTGGAAGCTCAGGAAAGCTGAAAAGCCAAAAAGAGCTCACTTTAAGTATTTTTTAAAATAGCATATTGAAGGTTTACATGCATTAGTTTCTTTTGTTGTTGTTGTTGTTTTTTGTTTCTTTGTTTTGTTTTTCAAGGTAGGGTTTCACTCTAGCCCAAGGTGACCTAGAATTCACTATGTAGTCTCAAGCTGGCCTTGAACTCACAGCAATCCTTTTACCTCAGCCTCATAAGTGATAGGATTAAAGGTATGTGCCATGCCTTGGTGAAGTAAATGAGTTTCTAGTCTGTGATCTCTTTAAATTAAAAACATAAAATGTTGGAAATTGTGTTATTGGGCTCAGGATGTAGCTTAGTTGTAGAATGCTTGCTTAACATGCAGAAGGACCTGTGTCCAGTCCCCAGCACCAAATAAACCAGGCATGGTGCTGCATGCCTGTAATTCCAGCAAGATCAGAAATTCAAGTTTGAGGCCAACCTAAGCTACGTGAGACCTTTTATCAAAAAAAAAAAAAGTTTTATTTATAATTAAGGTGCTGACAACATTAATATATAAGAAATAAAGGAATTTCACAGTGAAGTACTTTGCACGTGTTTTGCCTAAATATATCAAAGTCAGATTTAAATTTCATCATTAACATTATTCAAGGACTGACATGTGAGAATGTCTCCAAATTTTGATCTTGCAGCTTTCAAAGGTTCACTTTTGGTTGAAGTGAGTGACCATAATACTTAACTCTTGAATATGTAATTCTAATCTGAGGCCAAACTGATAAAAATGGCTAGGTGTTAGCACTTGAAAGGATGAGGCAGGAGAATTGGTATGAGTTCAAGGTTAGCCTAAGCTGTATAGAGGGTTCCATGCCAGCCTGACCTTGCCTCAAAAACCTAAACCCAAGACAGAAGCTCATGAAAATGTTCCCAGGCCCCAGCATGATTGAGAAAGTCCACGGGTGTCTCTTCTCACTCTGTCTGTAAGCTTGCTCTCAGCCCCACTGAAACATTCCAGAGACTAATCTTGAAGGCCAGCCAGATGAACTTGATCCAGCGTGATCTGCTGGATCAGGTTAATCTGGCGACTTGGCATAAATAGAATTTTCCTCACTATTAAAAAACAAACAAGTGTGGGTTAGGTCTCATCCTGTTGCAGGTTTTGAGAGCAACAGGCCTTCTCAGCTCTGGTTGGGTTTAGTTTAGGGGTTAGAGTGCCAGATACAAGATGGCCACTAGCTCCCAAGCTAGTGACTCTCAAAAAATACATTGTCTTGTAACATGCGAAGAAGTGACAAGTGCAGGCATGGAAGGAGGGTAGCTTAAATAAAATTTTATTTTAGAAAAGAAAGTGAAGCAGAAAGCTCCCAATCTGGGTGGGGCCTCAAACAGGTAAACCACTTGGTGACTTACATCAGGTTTTAAATTAGGCATCAGGTTGGAGGGATTGGATTGGCTACTTTGAAGATACATGAGGGCTGTTGATAAAAAGCGGAAAGGGCACAGGGGTTGGTGGTCAGTTGACATCTTGGTGGGTCAGGGATTTTTGGAATTCCATCCCTGGACTTACCATTAGTGATATTCTTTTTGGGCCTGTATCCCTGACTGCACAAATGGGGCTAATTTACACCTAATTCTGAGGCAGAATCAACCTGCATTGTGTCTGTGTCTATCTTGTTTAGGGATGACTTGGACCGAGCAATTGAGGAGTTTACCCTATCCTGTGCTGGCTACTGTGTAGCTTCTTATGTCCTTGGAATTGGTGACAGACATAGTGACAACATCATGGTGAAAAAAACTGGCCAGGTAAGCAGTACAGTAAGATCTGTGAGACCCCAGTGATGTTAAGTCATATTGTGTTTGCTTTTCCTTCCATTTCCAACCAATCTTCGTTTCATATTCCATATTGTCTCACATTTTAATTTGTTTAAAGTTTGTTGATAATCATTCATTTAAATGTTTAAAACCATTGTTTAAAAATGTTAGGTTGAGGGACTGAAGAGATGGCTCAGCAGTTAAGGCACTTGCCTCCAGTGCCTAAGGCCCCCGGTTCAATTCCCCAGGACCCATATAAGCCAGACCCACAAGGTGGTGGCCCTGGTGTGCACTTGCTCTCATTCTCTCTCTCTCTCTCTCTCTCTCTCTCTCTCTCTCTCTCTCTCTCTCTCTCTCTCTCTCTCCTTGAAAAATGAATAAATAAAATATTTTTTAAAAAAGAAAGAAAAAAATGTTATGTAATAGACACATAGACACTGTTCTGTTAAGATGACAAATGTTAGTCCTGTTGAAACAATGTAGCCACATACCCCCTGCAGGTCCTTCTGAACCCAGGTACAATGAGAGAAACACTGGCAGCCTGGGCAGAACAGTAGGACCAGCTAATACTCAGACTTCCGACGTTATAGCCTATCCTGTGCCTTCTCTCAGCTTCTGACACTAGTTACCAAGTCACATCTTCCCTATTGCAAGGCCTTATCTCTAGTTAGAGGACAACCCCCCACACACAAAAAAAGTTATGAAAGTAAAGAATTTCTTTTGTCCTGAGAGCTTCTGCCTTTGACCATCTTGAGAGTGGCTGGTATTAATAAAGAATTCCACCTAAAAAATAATTTCAGCATCTCTCCATTGTAACTAGATCAGAATTTTTTTTTTCAAAAAGTGGCCTATTCTTTTTATTACAAGAAAGTATTTGAGCCTGATGTGGTAGTATGTACCTGTAATCATGAGGCAGAAGTATTGCATGTTTGAGGTAAATCCTCAAACCAGACTCAAGGTGACACATGGGTCTGTAATCTCCCTCAGGAAAACCCCCAGGCTGGCAGGCCAGCTAGTCTGGCCTTCCCAAATAGTAACAAGAAAGACCAATACGCTGACCTCCATGTGTGTGCCATGGCACAAGTGTGCCCATATATGCATGTGTGCACACACGTGATGATGTCCCCTTTCTTACCCCAAGAAGAGCATAGAAGACTGAGTTTCTGAAGAAGCTGAATCTTTTTGACTCATGGATTCTAGGTTCTATAGAGGCCATGGGAAAGGTGCCATGCTGGAAGTAGGGCTGAGGTAGAATTCCTGGGATTGCAAACATGTACCACCCTGTCTAAAGGCTTCTCTTAAGGATTTTTGAGAATACAATACATTGTTTCCAACTCTCATTGCAATTCTGTATCCTTTAACCAATATCTCATCACCTGCAGCCCCTGGTATCCACCATGCTACTCTACTGGAATGGCAGAGTCCCTGACCTTAATGCCTCACATGTACTAAGTATGTTCTCCACTGTGCTCTGAACTAGCAGACGTTTCAGAGAAACTTCTACCATGACAGATACATAGAGATCTCTGTCTTCAGTATAGGGGAAAAATGAACTCAGAAAACAGCAACTGTAGTAAACAAGAAGGTCGTTTTAAAAATCAGAAAATAGGGGCTGGAGAGATGGCTCAGGAGTTGAGGTGCTTTCCTGCAGAGCCTAACGACCCAGGTTCAGTTCCCCATATCCACATAAAGCCAGATGCACAAAGTGTGTCTACAGTTCATTTGCAGTAACTAGAGGCCCTGGCACACCTCACACCTGTTTCTCTCTTTCTCTCTTTCTCTCTCTCTCTCTCTCTCTCTCTCTCTCTCTCTCTCTCTCTCTCTCTCTCTCTCTCTCTCTGTTCTCTGTTTCTCTTTGCTTACAAATAAAAATATTTTTAAATAGCAGAAAATAGAAGACATTGTGTTTAATAAAAAGTAATAATGCATTCTGTTTTTAAAATTGAAAAATAGAGGTCTTAGATATAGGAATAAATAAATTAGAAATCATTTAAAATGTCTTGTGGTAGACATAATTAAGTGTATTATATGTGGTAATGTGTTTGATCCTTGTGACAACTATATAGAAAAGTAGTAATATAATTTCAATTTTTGCAGGTAAGAAAATTGAGGTAACAGAGGAATTTAATCAGAATCAGAATTTAAATCTTGGCTAAAACCACTTTGTCTTAATATCTTATTTATCAACCTATGTATCTGTTCTTCTTTCTGTCAAGTAGAAAAAAGGACATAGAAATGATAGTGACTCGGTCCACAGAGGTGCATGATCAGCCAAATTTAAGAATTGTAGAAAGAAATAATAGAGAAGAGGGAGGGACAGCCCCTATTAAGCAAATAACTTAAAACATTTCCCAGAGTTGATGTTCTTCATAGTCAAAACAGCATAAAAGTTCCCTTATAATGAATGAAAGAGACCCTTATTAAGACCCATAACATTTCAGCACATCAGTCAATTAGGACATGGTGGGCCATTTAGGAATCAGAATGATTGGGGTTTTCAGTAGGTGCATTGGCAACTTTTTTTTGTTTGTTTGTTTTTGTTTTCAAGGTAGGGTCTCACTCTAGGCCAGGCTGACCTGGAATTCACTATGTAGTTTCAGGGTGGCCTTGGAATTCATGGTGATCCTCCTACTTCTGCCTCCCGAGTGCTGGGATTAAACTGGAAACTTTATGATAATGAAAGCTGGCTTTCATAATCTGGATAAGAGATGATTCTTTGAATTCTATTAGCAAATTCTCAATCAAGTGTAAAGTGTAACCGAAGTTTTCAAACATGCAAGCTCTCAAAAGCTGGTTTTCCTCTGCATTTTCTTGTTTCTGAAATGAGTCCTCACTGCCTACTGGCCTCAACCTCTCTGCCCTCCTGCCTTGCCTCTAGAGTAATGGTATTTATAGGCTTGTGCCACCATATTTGGCTTTCTTTGCTTCCCCTCCCCCCAGGAGGCTGTCAGATAAAGGATATCTGCTAAAATGAGTCTAAACAAGACGTTTTCAACTGGCGTGATACTTCCTTGAAATGTTAGCCAGTTGGAAATGGTTTCAGTTGTTCTGACTAGAGGATTAATAATGCTAAACACTGTAGTTCACAAGACAGAAAGCCGTGTGCTCTGGGAACAGGTGGTGCGTGGGCCACAGCACTATGGAGATACACCAAATAGAAACTCATAAGAAAAATAGGGGAAATTAAATCTTGTTTGTTTCCTAGCTCTTCCACATAGACTTTGGACATATTCTTGGAAATTTCAAATCTAAATTTGGCATTAAAAGAGAGCGAGTGCCTTTTATTCTTACTTATGACTTCATTCATGTCATCCAACAAGGAAAAACGGGGAACACAGAAAAATTTGGTCGGTGAGTACTGCCCTTGTGTCAAGGAAAAACTTAACTGACACCTTCTCATCGGGCCAGCAGGGCTCGTGTTTCCTACCTGAGGTGTATTTGGATCTGGGAAAGTCAGGTAACAGAGAATCTTCCTGTCGGTCCTTGTGCCAGGTCAGAAGTGTAAGGAGGGAGAGACAGGGAATGCTGGGAATTGAAAGAGTCTGTCTCAGAAAACTGCCGGAGTACTAAGCCATCTGAGAGTACTAAGATACTGGGAGAGCAGGCTTTTTGCTCTCGTTCTGCATGGAGAACAGTCTTATTAATAAATGCTAGCTCTTGTCAGTTATAGTTTTTGCCTGGTTTTTCCTCTGCAAAATAAGGGGATAAACTGGCTAGAGCTCGTTGGATATCATCATTTTGAGGAAGCAGGATGATAGGGAGCCGCACCGGCATAAGCTGATTGCATGGAGACATTGAGGGGTCAAAATGCAATCAGAGCCTATAAGTATGTTTTCTTATTTAATAGTGTCTGTGCCTAAGTTGTTGTGTTGCCCTTATCCTAGAATTTAAAGTTAGTTTTGTTTAGAGAAAGAAACTTGTGATATTACTTCTGATTACTTCATGTAAATTTTAATCCTGGAACTATTTTCAATGTAGAAATCAAAAGTGAACCTTTGGTTCACTGAAGATGTTCTAGTTCTGATGGAATGTCTAAAGACATCTTCTTGTTTTCCTTTGTGAACTGTCCTGTCTCCTCCTGACGCTGTGTTCATGCCCTGCTGCATTAACCGAAGGTTTCGCCAGTGCTGTGAAGATGCGTATCTGATCTTACGCCGGCATGGGAATCTCTTCATCACTCTCTTCGCTCTGATGTTGACCGCCGGGCTTCCTGAGCTCACATCAGTCAAGGATATACAGTATCTGAAGGTATAAACCCCTTCTTTGTGGGCATTTCCAAAGGGAGTGAGTGGGACAGTCGTTTTCTTTGAGATGGTTTGAGTGAAAAGGAAAGGAATGTGAAAAGTTCGCTGAAGGAGCAGGGTTTTGTATTTTTTTGAGGTAGGGTCTCACTGTAGCCCAGGCTGACCTGAAATTCACTGTGTAGTCTCAGGGTGGCCTTGAACTTACAGTGATCCTCCAACCTCTGCCTCCAGAGTGCTGGGATTAAAGGTGTGCACCACCACACCTGGCCCTGAAAACTCTTTGGCATAGTGTCATCCTGCCTTGGTGTTAATTCTCTGTCCTGCAAGTAACTAATATTTAAATGAGAACATGAGGCATTTTGCCTAATGGTTGGTTGGTGGAGAGGTATGGCCACACCAGCCTCTTGTAGATAATAATGTTTGCAACATCTCTACCATTTTCTTCTTTCATTTTCAGGACTCTCTTGCCTTAGGAAAGAGTGAAGAAGAAGCACTCAAACAATTTAAGCAAAAATTTGATGAGGCACTCAGGGAAAGCTGGACTACTAAAGTGAACTGGATGGCACACACAGTTCGGAAAGACTACAGGTCCTAACATCGGCCTCTGCGCCTGGCCTGCTTGGTAGCCTGTTTCATTTTCATTTTGCACACGACCCTGCCAGAGATGTAAAGGGAATGAAATCCTGAAACTTGGAGTTCAGTACAGAGCAAGGCCTCCTCCAGAACCCTCTCTGAGCATCACTGATGCTCACCTTCAGCTTTTTGAATGCTTCCAGGACTCATCATGAATACTGTTAACAGCATGGATAACCTCTTCCTGCTGACGTGCACGCCAGGGAATGCTACTGGGATTGTTTGGTGGCTTTTCTTTCTTTTTTTTTTTTTAAGTGTTTGGTACTTTCCCAGAATGGTGTAAATATGTCTGTTCAGTGTTGTGACCAAGTGTCTCCACTCATCCAGCAACTTCTCCCCCTTGCCCACATTTGGGGGCCAGAGCTATTCTACTTTCCAAATGACACTTCTGAGAAAGCTACCTTCCCTTTTTAAATTGTGTAAACTAATCATAATATAATTTGAACTTATTATTTTTCAAAAGAAATCTTTTAGACCTGTGAAAACTCATTAATTTTGTTAATATTTATCAACCATGATGGCATCATTCCAGGCCAATTTGCTGAACTCTATTGGTGAGGCAAATATAATATATATACATATATATATATAAATGTGCTGCAATATATTTATAAAATTTCTAATGGGAGATATATATAAAAAGATATTTCTTTGGTATTCTCCAGCCTGTGTTTTAAAGTTTTACAACAAGCAGAGCTTTTTTTCCTGAGTTACTTTTGAGTTAACTATGTGATCCAGTTCTTCCAGCTGCTTCTGTAATGAGGCATTCACGAACAGAACTTTTATATGTAGCTATGAGAGACTTCATTTCCTAGAACAGAATACTTGAGCAAATGTATCCAAGAGAGCAAACAAATGAAAAGGAACTTACTTATGGAATAAACTCTGAATCTAAATTTCAGTATTTTAGTAATATGCCATCTGTTCTTACTGTATTTATTAAAACTTGTAATAATGTGATTTTTTTCAATGGCATTTGAATTGGTTTCATGCCATGTAGAGATCTTTAATTTATTGTTGAGGTACCATGCAGCCAGGGTGCTAGGTGACAGATGACGTTAATATGTGCAATAGGAACTACTGGACTGAGTGGGTAAAGGAAGGTCTTTCTGGGTACTGGCAAAGGGCTTGCTTTGGCAGTGCCTGGGCTGAGTACTGGCAAGATCCAGCAAGACTACTGCTAATTCTCCAAAGAAACCTGGGAGCTCTCAATCCTCAATGACACGGGAAAGACAACCATGTACTTGCCCTGTGACTTGAGTTTTCTATAGGAATTTTATTAAAGATTGTTTAATTTTGTTGTCTTTCTTAATGTTGTCAATCAAATAAATGGGTGAGCTGGTTTTGGCTTTGGGATATGTGGGCCTCTTCATTATAGACTACACAGAGCCTTTGGAATTTGTGCTGGGACACACCAACATCTTCTGAGCTTCTGCCCCAGCTTCTCTCTAAGGTCCCCCACCCCATCAGGCACAGGGTAGAAGGCCTCTTGGACTGAGGGGAGCCTGAGATGAAGTGCCCTCAACGGGTTTTTCCATGCCTTTGGGAAGTACTGGGAGCCCTGGGAGAATGATGCTGCCTTAGTTCCTCGCTACCTGAGCCAAGACCAGACTGTAGTCACTTCGGGTCAGATACTGAGAGGAGAGCTTTTTTCCTGGACAAAGCTAAGCTGAACCTCTGAACTTCCTGTCCACAGAAGAAATGGGCACCATTGTTTCTGGCAGGATCTCCTTAGCACGGGGTGGGGGGGTCCTTGATAAATATATGTCACAGCATAGATTGTGAATGTCTCCAAGAACAGGAAAGAAGTGAACCAGCAGTGCTGAGCAATAAACTGCATCACGCACATGCGCTTGCACAAAGGAAAGCCATGTGGCTCAGTAGCTGCTAGACATTCCTAGCAGGTGCTCCCTCTGTACTTGAGTGCATGGCCCTGGCTGAGAAGAGAGGGAGGAAGGCAGAAGGAAAGTCACCCTACAGAACGGATTAGGAGGACTCGGCTGTGCCTGGACTTTGAGCTCTCTGACCAAAAAGTCCTTTGCTTTTACTCCTTTTGCACATCCTTCTGGAAACTGCTTGTGTGCTTGAGTGTGAGGAGACAGGATGCTTTCATTGAGCAAGTAATTCTCGAGTGCTTGTCTCAAGGCCAATATCTGCAATCCAGCTTTGTCCTTTTGGTCCTTAAATAGGTAAGAAATGGGAATGACAGTGCCGGTCCTCACTTCTGGGGTGGAGAGAAGCTAGGTTAAAACTAGAGATAGGAATATGTGTGTATCCCAATTCACACAAATTAAGACCACAGAGGGGAAAATTGCTAACCCCCGTTCAGAGCCCTGTCTGTGTTTACTTTCTCGGAGACCCTGCTTGTGCATTCTCAGATCCCCATTGTCCAACCCAGGTCCCCTGTCAGCAGCAGAACTCAGACAGAGCCTGTAATTTGGGGATCCCTTGCATAGACAGTGAAAGATGGGTCCCTTCAGTAGAGAGCAGAGAAGTAACTTATCTGATGAATGAGGATGGGTGCTCAGGCTTCGAACAATGGACTGGGCATTCTGGAGAGGTGGTCTCTAAGCTGAAGGGACAGATAGGAGCTAGGGGAAGGGAGGGTGGTCAGGTCAGTCATGCTTTCCACCTCTCCAGAGCTGTTCATTTTTCCTCCCATGCATTTACCCCATGGACTTAAATTTTGAATCTTTGTTTTGTGGGTTTTTTTTAAAGGTAGGGCCTTCTCTAGCCCAGTCTGACCTGGAACTCTGTAGTTCCAGGCTCACCTTGAACTCAATCCTCCCACCTTAGCCTCCCAAGTGCTGGGACTAAAGCCTGCGCCACCATGCCTGGCTCTTTGAATCCCATCATGACATCAGCTCCCACAGGACTTGAGCTGTTCATGTGAGCAATCACTTCTTTCTCCATAAGTGATGCTCAGGCCACATAGAACTCTTAAGCTTGTTACACACATACTTTAACTCTTAAAGGATTGAGCTCCATCTGATTGGCCTTAGGGACTTGTGAACGTATGGGGAGCTGTCAGATCAGGTTAGAATACATTACCAGAAAGTACAGCACTGACAGGTAATATGAATGAGTAATAGTGAATTGTCTTTGCTCATATGTATCTGAGTCTGTGTGCTTGTTTTGACATAATTTGTCCATTTAAATTAGATATCTGGGTATGGTGGAACATGCCTGTAATACCAGCCCTCAGGAGGTACAAATGGGAAGACCAGGAGTTCAAGGCTATTAGCCTGATATACATGAGAGAGACCTTAGTTTTAACTGCTTTATTTTCTGAAATATCAATATTTCTGCTACCCTAAAATTAGAACTTCTGGCTCACAGTGTTCCCATTCCACCTCAAGTAAGACTCTCACTGTGCAAGTCCTTAAGGGTGGTGTTCTTGAAGTTTGCCACTGTCCACCTTGATATATTCCCATTTAAGAGTCAGGCTTGAACCAGACTGCCTGCATGGTCCCTTGGGGTGAACGTTGTGCCACAATCTGCCAATGGGTCACTGGGCATCCTTTGAGATACATCCAGCCATGAAAAACTCCAGGGGTTCTTAACACACCTCTGTAGATTGCATTTCCTGGCTTTGTGTCATGATGGTCATGAGGTCACGATGACATCAGCAATCGTAGTTACCATTTCAGTCATGGTTTGTTTTTCCTAGGTACTGGAAATCCCCCCCATCACAGTACTGCTGTGAGCTTGATGAAAGTCACTGCTGTTGGAATTCTTAAACAAGTATGTACTTTTTTCTGGAGATTATTTTTGATTCTATACCCCAATACCCTAGTAGCAGTTAGGGTTATTTCTTCAGATTGTGACAGTTGACTCCTTCAGGCAAGTTCCATAGACCCCGCTCCCCTTGAGTGGGAGATGTTTCTAGCTAGAATTCAAACCTAGGTGCTAAAGCTGATTGGTCAGGTATCGACCAACCAGCTGTCTCTGGCTTACCTGGTGGAGGTCTTAAAAGTCACTGAAACAAAGTCCAGCCCTCTCTTCCCTCCATATGTCTTCCTAGAAGGACTTCTAAAATTCCAGGCCTTAGGAAGGTAAGGCCATCCCTCACCCTAGCCTAAAGTCTGGGGTGAGTGGGGGTGGGCTCAAGATCTTCCCACATGAACCTTTTTCCTCATGATGGGAGGAGACCTCTTATCTTTCTTTCTGCTTGTTTGGCTGAACAGAGATTTTGGCTAAAACCTCTCCCATGTGTTCTCTCCACACTGGTGGCTGGAGATCTCTATAACTTCCCATTTAAAAAGTTAAATAAAGTCTCCCACTATACCTTATCCTCTGGTGGTCTAAAATTTTAATTCTTTAACTTTATAGAGAAGAATCCAGGTACTCCTTAAGTTCTGAGGTGCATTGGAATTAGCTGGGTACTCCTTAAGTTCTAACCCTCAGCTCCCCTGTTACACACCCACTCTCTATCTCTGTATCTCTCTGCTTGTTAATAAATAAATAATAAATATTTTTGGGAGGCAGAGGTAAGAGGATCACCGTGAGTTCGAGGCCAGCCTGAGACTAGAGTGAATTCCAGGTTAGCCTGGGCTAGAGTGAGACCCTACCTTGAAAAGCCAAAAAATTTTTTAAAACAGATCATTCACCATAATCAAGTGGGTTTTATTCCAGAGATGCATGTGCAAATTCATAAATGTAATGCACCATATGAAAAACCCATGGACAAAAATCACACCAATAATCTCAGACACAAAAAAGGCATTTGACAAAAATCCAACAACCTTTCATGATAAAATCCCTAAAGGGGCTGGGGGGATGACTCAGCTGTTAAAGGCATTTGCTTGCAAAGCTTGCTGCCCTGGGTTCGATTCCCCTTTAACCACAAACTGCAAAGTGTCACATGAGTCTGGAGTTTATTTGGAGCATCAGGAGGCCCTGGGAAGACCATCATATCTCTCTCAAAAATAGGGCTGGAGAGATGGCTGAGCAGTTAAGGCATTTGCCTGAAAAGCCTAAGAACCTGGTTCAATTCCCTAGTTCCCATATAAGCCAAGGTGGTGCGTGTGTCTGGAGTTAGTTTGCAGTAGCTAGAGGCCTTGGTGTGCCCATTCTCTTTCTGTCTGCTTCTCAGATGAAAATAAATATACATTTGAAAATTTTTTTGTTTACTTTAAAAATACCAGTCCCAAAATTTCTTGAGCACTACCTAACTTCCAACGGTTTTAGGGCTGCCTGAGGGGAAAGGTCATTGAAGACCATTCAGGCTAACAAATAGTTTCAACTTGAAAATGCTAATTAAAGAAATTAGATCACTTCCTCACTTCAATACCTTGTCCCCCACCCCCGAAAGATAGAGCTCTTCTAATCTTCCTCAGCTGCTGGGTCTCCGAAGGAGGAGACATCAAAGCTGCCACACTCCTTGATGAACTCATGCCACTTTGATGCCAGGAGAGGAGCTGTGTGGCGATGGGAGATGGGAAGGAAGCAGAAAGTCAGAGTTGTTATTTTAGTTGCTGTCACTATGGGATGAGACTGGATTTGTTGATTTATGGAATCAGCGTTGAGCGCTGCCTTACTGGATCCCAGTGCTTGAGGTTTGACAATGCGCTGCCCATCCCATCACACTCTGGATATCGGTCGGGATAATGTGAGAAGATTGAGGTTTTGCTTCATCTTTATTTAATTACACCATGACTCTGTGTGTGGGGGTGCAACAGGGTCTCCTGGCATTGCAAATTTTCATCTGGCTTTATGTCAGTAGCCGAGGAATTGAACCTCGGCTGGCAGGCTTTGCAAGCAAGCCCTTGTCACCACTGAGCCATCTCTCCAGGCCCTCATTTAGGGTTTGTTTGTTTTTAGTTTTGCAAGGCAGGGTTTCTCTGTGGCCCAAGCTGACCTGGAACTCACTCTGTAATCTCAGGGTGGCCTCGAACTCACCGCGATCCTCCTGCCTCAGCCTCCTAGTGCTGGAATTCAAGGTTAACAGCATTTGCAAGCAAGTGCTGAGCTGTCTTCCCAGCCTCAGAAACATTGTTTCTATGACATTGGGAAGTTCACAGTGCTCTTAAAAGGCATAGAATAAGATAATGTTAATAGTTGTGCTATCTTTATGAAGGCACAAATTAAAACCTGGGCATCGCAGAGTCGGAACTCCAACCCTCTGGCATCTCAGCATCTGAGTCTCCTGAATGGCTGCGGCTGGGACAGATCTGGTGAGAGACAACATATCCAGAGTGACACACACACTTCTTTCTCCCAGTTTCACCCAGAGTTTGAGCATCACTACTTCTGAGGAGGTGATCGAGAAAACCAAAGCTGCTTGTCTGCCCTGCACGTTTGCCCTGCGTCCCAGGGACCCGGAAGTGCTGGGTGCCAAGTGGCTGCCGCTCTCAGGACCTGACAAGAGGTAACCAAAGGTGAGCATGTCTAATGTCCCTTCTCTCTTGTAGATGTTGCCTCATTACTGTACCTGCCACTCAAACGGGGTGCAGGGCTGGAAGTCCCACCGCTCAGACTTGTGAAGATACACATGTAATAGGTGACATGGACACTAAGTGGCAAATATTCCAGAAGAGGATCGAGGCATTAGATTTCTTGGAGAAGGCTTCAGGGACCAGAGGATTTTGTGAAAATTCTGAAATCTAGACTTGAAAGAAAGTGTCAGAGCCAGTGAGGTAGTGCACGCCTTTAATCCCAGCACTTGGGAGGCAGAGGTAGGGGGATCACCATCTATACATACATACATACATACATACATACATACATACATACATACATACATACACACACATATATACATACACACGTACATACATACATACATATGCCACCCAGCTGGAGCTCCTACAGCCCTGAGTCCTGCCTGGGTGCTCATAGCATGTGGTACTTAGGAAGTGTTGGAGAAGAAGAGAAATGGACCATGTTGTCATCGGTGTCTGGCAGCTCTGCAGGGCTGGGGTTTTGGGAGCTCAAGATCATGGTGCCCGTCTGTGACCACTTTGAAATCTTGAGGTTTTATGGTGGCAGCTTGCACTGTTTGCAGCAGCTTGGCCCAGGAGGGCTTAGAGTTGTTTTGTAGATCTAGCCCACTCCACCCGAGTTTGTATCAAATGCACGCCAATGAACTGATGACACAGGTTTTTTAACAAATGCCACATGCTTTATTTAAATTTATCCAAGTGGGGGTAAAAGGTGAGGGAGTGAAGCCACCAAAAAGGGGGGGGGGGAACTAGCTAAAAAAAGGGGTTTCTTTCTCTGCTTGAACCTATGAAAGGGGCCAGCCTCTTTCACCATTATGGAACTTCCACTGGATCTGTAGCTTCAATAAATCCTTTCATCCCATTAAAAAAAAAAAAAAACCCTCAAACAATAAAACCCATGATCCCATTATAATTTCCCATTCCTTCAGGGTCAGAGGGAAAGGGGCACTCACCACCTACACCATGTTTGTCCAGAGGCAAACCAAAAAAAAAAAAGGCTTCAGGCCAGATTAAAATTTAAAATCTGTTGAAAGGAAGTACAAGGCCCCAACTAGAGAGGAGCTAGGGAGGAGCTTGTCAAGGGTGTGTGAGGTCATAGTCAGGGGTCAATCCTGTCTCCCTACTGAGGATCTCTCTCCTAAACTCCCACAGCAAGGTCTCACTCTGGTCCCTGGTGACCCTGATCTCACTCTGTAGTCCCAGGCTGGCCTCGAGATCAGCAATCTTCTTACCTCTGCCTCCCAAGTACTGGGATGAAAGGTGTGAGCCACCACATCTAGCCCCCGTTTCTTGTGCTTAAAGGAGACAACAGAAAGTGCTGGGAGCAGAACCAGGAAAGTAGTCCTTGGAGGTGGAGCCAAGTCATTTACTAAGCAGGAAAGCATTTTATCTCCTTTATTGGGGCAAAAATGAGCGTGAGCTTACTGTCCTCCCCCTTACTCATTGTTACATTCTGCAGGCCACAGATGGCCAGTCACATAGCATGAGGTGAGAAATACCAGAGCTTTGAAGTTCAGTGAGACAAAGAAGTATTTGCTTTAACTGTGATAAGGTAGTTAGGAAAAGATGAGGCCGGAGAATACCTGGGGAGGATTATCTAAGCCTCTTCAAAAATTGTGAAAGTATAAATTGCCAGGTGTAGGCATCTGCTTCCTTGTGTTTGTTAATTTACATGCCTAATGCCATGTGCACATCTCTGTACCCTATTATAAAACCCCTTTGTAACTGGGGCTTAGGGCCAATGCTTCATCTATGCTTGGCCCACTGGCATAAATTCCTAAATTTGTAATAATAAATGAAACTCCACTCTCCTCTTGCCGTTATGGCTTTGTCACAGGGAATTTCTACATTTTGGAGGCCAGCAAGATTGGACAGCTGTACCGCTTGTTGGGTAAAACGGGGCTGCCACTCCCTGGCCCTGCAGCCCGCTGAGGGCCTTGGTAACAGAGAAGTGTGCACCCCTGACGTGATTCCAGGGGTCTCCTTTCCACGGGGCCAGAAGGACTGCAGAGCCTTGGACTGGGGCCACTGATCAGCAGACAGAGACAGGAGCCTGGAGCAGCCGTCAGAACCAGGTAGGATCCTCAGAGTAAACTGGATAAGGTGTCAACAAGGGCCTGATCCACCGCAGGGTGGATAACTGCCCTTGACGTTGTTCCAAGGTTGCAGTCCCCCTACCAGACCAATGTTATTCCAGTCACCAGGATGCTAGTTAAGCTAGGTTTTAATGGAGATTAGTTCCACCAAGTTTTAATGAAAATTAAATAAGAATCTGTTTAATGGTTGTGTTCTTGTCTTAGGTTCTTGTCCTGTCTCTGTATGCTGTCTTGTTTAGTCTTTGTGTCTGTACTGAGGACAGAAGAACTAGACTGGCTTTCAGCTAATCTGTAGATATTAGTTCCTTCTGAAATTATATTAACAGTTCCTGTAAACCCTGCTCTCTGAGTTTGCCTGTTTGCTGTCTTTTGTCCCGGGAATCTTTGTTTCTTTTCCCCACCTTCTGGTTTCAATACCCCCCTACCCGCCGTCACTTGTCGGGGGGTCTATGACTGCTCATTTAAGTCACTTCTGAGAAATGGCCACCTGAGAGTCTAAATGTAAACCTGTATGTAGCAGTATATATGTATTTGGCCTCCAGCTCTGAGGCTGCAGAATATATTGTTTTCTGTGCAGGAAGTTTCTGTCTTTATCATTATGGGTGGGTCTGTCAGCAAGCCCACTGTTTTAGGTTGTATGATCACAAACTCTAAAAAGGAATATTTAAGAAGATATGGTATTAATAATACAGTACATGGAAAATGAGAATTTCAAAGGGTCATCCCTTTCTGTACTTCTGTACTAGCAGGGTGCACACAGTCACCCATCTTGTGACTCCCTCCTGTTAAGAGGAGCTCCCTCTCTTGTCAATCTCAGACAGACACTTATAGACAGAAAATACGAGAAAAGGTTATAAAATAGGGAAGTTAGGGTCTTAGAGCCAGAGTAAATTCAATCTCTCTGACCAGGGAAAAACAGCTTAACTGGAGTCAGAACAAAAGGTTCAAGGTCAGAGTTCTCTCACCTGCACATACCTGCCTGAAAAAGGGAGGAAGGGCTAAGCACAAGGCCACAGAAGAGAGGGGAAAACAATACTGATTAAGCATTAGGAATTCTATCACTCCAAAGCCTGCCATTAGAAAAAAAATAGGTTAAAAAAGATATCAAGGTTAAAGTTTGTAAAGGCCTCTAAACTTAATATAGATAAAATACTTGGGTCTTGGGCTGGAGAGATGGCTCAGCAGTTAAGGTGCTCACCTGCAAAGCCCAAGGACCTGGGTTCATTTCTCCATTACCCATGTAAAGCCAGATGCACAAAGTGGTGCATGCATCTGGAGGCCCTGGTGTGCCCATTCTCTCTCTCTCTCGTCTATGCTTGCAAATAAAATTTTTAAATACTTGGTTCAGATCCGGGAGGGTCTTTTATGAGAATTCTGCCTCTATGCTGATGCTAGAAATTTGTTTTGTCTCCTTTGCCCTGTTCAAACTGGCAATGGGACCTGAGAAGAGGAAACAGGCTGCAATGCAGCTTTCACTGTGAGGTTTATGCTATTTTTCTGTGCTTCCCAGGGGCTGGGAATTGATCAAGAAAGTTAGACACTAGGGACAGATCCCAGATGGGCACTAGAGGCCAAAGAGGGTTGAATCCCACTCCTATTGGGGCACCTCCAGCTGCCAGTGTGGCTGCTGCTTTGTTCTCACTGCCCCTCCCTCCTCTTGGTGGTGTCAGGGCTCCTTTGCTCACAAGCTGAGCCCACCCATGGAGACATTCCTGATGGCATTGCCTACTTGGCTTCTCTGCTTTGCTGAACCAGGGAGACTACAAACATGAGAAATACTAGGTCTTAAATGGATAAAGCCCTACCAAGAAAGAGGTATATTGTAAGACACAAATCTGGAGCTCAACATTAAGATAATTTGGAGCTCTGACTGTCCAAACTTGTTGGTAGTGGTGATGGTAGTTATTTAACAATGTCTCTTTGTTTAAGATTTACAGAGTTGGCCAGATTCTTCTGCCATGGGGGGGGGGGCGTTTCCTTAAATTTGTTACACAAGGGACTCACATACCCCTAGAAAATTAGGCCTATATTTATGATGATATAAAGGTGTCACATCAGAGTCAATAAGACAGCATCCTCAGCCAGTTGTAACAGCCAACGCATCACCAGGAATCTACAGGTCAAGCCCTGGTGGATACCTGCCCCTGAGGAAGAGACTTCAGCCCTGCTCTAGCCTGACTAAACTAACTACACATGGCAGAAACCTGAGGATTTTAAAATGGACACTGTAAACATTAGTGTTAGAGTCTATCTCAGAGACTGAGAGGTCTAACATTGTGAGGTGGGAAGCCAAGAAGTGGGGAGTGCTTTATTCTTATTGGGTGTTTAAACAGCCCAATGCAGATGCAGCTGGATTGCTGTACAACCATCTGGCTGTGAACAGTCTGTAAGAGACCAGAAATAAAGTTAAAATAGCAGATGAGTATACAAGTTCTAAAGATTAGTAAAATAATTACAAAGATTATAATGGGTATAATCTTCCACCATGAAAAACTCGAGATCCACTCCCAGAATTGTTCATTAAATGGCACCATAGCATCTGACATGGTCTGAATCTGTTTATGTAAGTCTTGTAAAGCAGAGGAAACATTAGTAGAATTGTCAGGTGTTTTATAATGGCACATGTGCTACAGTGGGTTGTCATGAAAATGTCTAGAGCAATTCAATTCTGTATGATCACCTTTCTCATCATTTGAACCTCAGAATTAAGGAGGGAGATTCCCTCAGCTGAGTCAGTTAAAGCCTTTTGGGTATATTTGGTGAGAGTTTCTATGTGCCAGATGACGTCATCTAAGCCAATGGATGGGATAAAGAATGAGACTAAATGATCATTTCACTAGAAAACACTCCTAGTCCATCAGTGTTTTAAAACCAAATCTTAAACCTATATGAAACTGTTTACATCATCCACTGCAATGTGTATATATATATGTATATATATGTATATATATAAATATAATTTTTGGACCATTGTTACTTTTCCTTTACCCTTGTTTTGTGTGTGTGTTCCTAGGAAATGAACCCAGATTTCCCAGATTTCATACATTAAGCATTCATTGTGTCATAAGATATACCCAACAATCATAAAACACAGTAGTTTTTTTTTTTAATATTTTATTCCTTTGCAAGGAGAGAAGAGAGGAGGGAGGGAGGTAGAGATAGAGAGAACAAGAGAGACAGTGGGCATACATCAGGGCCTCATTTCAGATGTACGTACCACTTTGTGCATCTGGCCTTACATGGGTATTGGGGAGTCAAACCCAGGCCTTTGGACTTTGAAAGCAAGTGCCTTTAATGACTGAGCCACCTCTCCAGCCCCAAAGTTATTTTGTCGAGCATAGAAATTAGGGTGACCACATGGTTGGGTTTATCAGAACAATAATCTTATTCCCAGTACCAATCTTCTTGTTGCAGTTACTTTCTTGTTGTTGGGACAAGGCATCTGACCCAAAGCAGTTGATGGGAGGAAGGTTTTATTTTGGCTTAATAGTCTTGAGGGGAAGCTTCATGATGGCAGGGGAAAACATGGCATTAGCAGAGGCTTGACTTTTCCTCCTTGCCAACATTAGTAGATAACTGGCGAGCTAGGGCTACCCCCAAGCAGGGGTCCACCTCCAACACTGCCTCCAGCTAGGAGCGAGCATTCAAAACATGGCTTTATGGGGTACATCGGATTCAAATCCCCACAGGTGCTGTGAGCACATACTTGACGAGCAGCAGCTTAAGCAAGAAAGGGTTGATTTGGAGCTAGAGAGATATGCCTTAATGGTTAAGGCATTTGCCTGCAAAGCAGAAGGACCAGAGTTCAATTCCCAAATGCCCATGTGAAGCCAAATGCACAGGTGGTATATGTGTCTGGAGTTCATCTGCAGTGGCTAGAGGCCTGATGCGCCTATTCTCTCTGTCTGCTTTTCTCTCACTCTCAAAATATTTTTTAAAAGGGTTTTTTTTTGCATGACAGTTATAGGAGACGCAGTCCATCACAAGGGAAGACATGGCAAGGGGAGTATGAGGTGGCTGCTCACACTGCAGCATCAGGAAGAACAGGCAATGGGACTGGATTATAAACCCACAAGGCCTGTCCTCAGTGATGCACTTCCTCTACTGAGGCTCTACCTCCTAGACATTCCATCACTGCAGTTCAGAACCCAACCTTCTACATCAATTTCAGACCCAAACCATGCTCCTACCACATCAGCATGCTGCATTAAATTTAAAACAGAACATGGCTCATCGATTAAAGGCAATTAAACTGGGCTGGAGAGACAGCTCAGTGGTTAAAGGCTCTTGCTTGCAAAGCCTGACAGCCCAGGTTCGATTCCCCAGTTCCCACGTAGAGCCAGATGCACAAAGTACTGCATATGTCTGGAGTTTATTTGCGGTGGCAAGAGGCCCTGGTATGCCCATACTCTTTCTTCCTCTCCCTCTCTCAAATAACTGAATACATAAATAAATATTAAAGACAAAACTATATTCTGGGAGGATACCCAGTGGATTGGGGACAGGGAGGAGGGAAATGGGCATACCAACATAATATTTGCTAATACAAATATCTAATTTTGGACAATAAAGATATCAACTAAAAAAGAAAAAACAAACTACATTCTCAAGGTGTGGTCTCCAAGAAGACAGAACTCTATCCCCAGGTATATGCTGGGTATGTGAGACTCAGCAGTATAGATTTTGGTTTCTCATAACTACAGTTTAAAGCAACATGTCTAAAAAGGACCTGGAACTTTGGACATAACAGGACAATACAGTTAGAGAGTCCACTGCAAACAACTCCAGACGCACGTGCCTCCTTGAGTATCTGGCTTTATGTGTGCACTGAGGAATCAAACTCGGGTCCTTCTGCTTTGCAGGCTAAACGCCTTTACCACTAAGTCATCTCTTCAGCCCGCAATACACTTTTAATTACAAGTAGTTTAACTTAATGGCCATGTGCTTAATGATGACCACAATGGACACATCTGCCGCAGACCACTCAGAGGGAGACCACCACTGCGGGAGAACCAGGGAGAAGGCTCGAGGAGAAGTCAGGAATCGGCGAGGAAATGACAGACAGACACACAATTGAATGCTGTGCTGCTGCAACTTTACTTTTGCAGCTTCAGTGCTTATATACTTTTACAGTCAAGGAACTTGGCAAAGCAGGCCAAGTTCATACCATTAACTTTTGCAATTATTTAGAATCAGCAAGAAAACATTAACAGAAGAAATTAATACATCTATTCTGTGTATCACTTCCGCGACTAGTTTATTGTGGTCTCTTGCCCAAAGCTGTGATCTTAGAATTCTTTGAAACTTGTCTCGCGCCAGTAACCACATCTGTGAAAAAGCTACTGACCTGGGTCACGCTCTCCTTCTATAAGCTCTTGTATGTAATTGTTCCATCCTCCTATCAAGGTTAATAATTCTCTATAGAAACCGTCTCTGTACCACCAGTATTTCATGGAAG
>PVHP010010050.1:0-48625 GCA_004024765.1 Zapus hudsonius | reverse complement strand
CGAAAAGACGATACAAAGGAAAAGTTAGACATTCAGAGTGAAATGGCACTTCAGGAACAAGTCCTTATTGGAGTTGGCTTAGTGCCTGTCAGAGGGAGCCAGCTTGTGAAGGAGAGAGACAGCACGCCATCACCAGCAGATGAGACCACTGTCCCTGATGGCAGCGGTAGTCAGGTAGGAGCAGAAGAGGCAGGTGCTGCTTGCCCAGAATCTGCCAGTGTGGTGCCCTCGGAACAGAGCTCCAGCATGGCAGAGGGGGGGTGCGAGGACTCACCTGTGGAAGCAGACGCCGAGCAGAGCTCAGCAGACACCAGCACTGGGCACGACTCGGCGACTGGACTTGAGTCACCATTGCTGCTTCCCTCTCCAAGAGAAGATGGTGCCACGGGGTCCCCCGCTGTTACTGTGGGGGTGAATGAGCCTCAGGAAATTGATGAGGATGAAGGCATCCACAGTCATGACGGAAGTGACCTAAGTGACAACATGTCAGAGGGCAGTGATGACTCTGGCTTGCATGGGGCTCGGCCACCTCCACAGGAAACGAGTTCAAAGAATGCAAAGGAAGCATTGGCTGCCAAAGTGACTGAGGGAGAGTTTGTTTGTATTTTCTGTGATCGCTCCTTCAGAAAGGAAAAAGATTACAGCAAACACCTCAATCGCCATTTGGTTAATGTGTACTTTCTAGAAAAAGCAGCGAAGGGGCAGGAGTGAGTCAACCATGAACAAGGTGCTGCATTCATGGTTTGTAAGAACTGTTGGTTACATGTTGAATTTGTTCATAGTAGACAAGCTCAAGGTTGCTTTAAGTAGTGTCCAGTGTTCATTTGTAAGGGATGTGATGTTCTTTTCCTTAGGACTTGCCTGTCTGTTGATTGTGGGGAGTTAATGGAATCACACCGCCAGGTATGTAAACCTGTTAGCTTGTAGCCAGGTGAAATGAGGAAGGCAAACAGCATTTTATTTCTGACTTCTCTTTCACTTCAGTTTCTGTTTTTATTTAGGTCCTTGTTTAGCTCTATAAGAATTGGCTTAGTGGCACATTACTTGAACAATTTGCCTGCTTTATATAAGTTAGCACTTTAAGTTTCTTTAGAGATGAGAAATTGAATCCATTGAAATTGAAGAAAAACTCCCAACAGTGGACAGGTGCAGGTGTTTGCTTGCTGGTGTATGATCAATATTTTGTATTTGTATGTTAATCATCAAAAAGTGATTTTTGTTTTTTTATTTTGGTGCTTTACTGGCTTAAGATGTTGCACATGGTTGTTTTTTTTAACCTATGCAGTTAATTTTTTTTTTAGAAGTAGCATTGTGTTGAATAGTAACACTTGACAATATATATGCATGCTTATTTTTGCCTTTTTGGAGGGATGCTCTGTGGTGTTGTTGCAAAAGAGCAGTTGTGTTTTCTTGACTGCAATTCTCTGTGTAGAACAGAAATGGTGTGTGTAAGTGTGAGCAGATGTAACGTGTAGACTCTGTCCTGGTTTGGATTTTCCCATTCATGCCAGAGGCTGTTTTGCGTGTTATTTTGAATGGACATAGAATTCCACAGCTCTCTGTTTTTATTACTGTTTTTATTTTATTTTCCGAGGTAGGGTCTCGCTCTAGCCCAGGCTGCCCTGGAAATCACTCTGTAGTCTCAGGCTGGCCTGGAACTTACAGTTATCCTCCTACCTCTGCCTCCCAAGTGCTGGGATTCAAGGCCTGTGCCACCATGCCTGGCTCCATTTTTTTTTTTTTTTTTGCAGTAAGTAGCCAAATGAATTGTATTAAATCATAACTTTGAAGACACTTTTTTTTTAAGAGATGGTTGGTGTCCATATGGCTACTTATCTGAATATGGAGCTACAAGTGGCATTTCAAAACAGCAAACCTGGAGTTGGAGACAGACCCTTCACACTCTGGAGTGTCATTGTGGATTCTGTAGTTATGTAGTCTGGAGCCAGAGGTGGCCTTGGGTTCTGGCAAGCAGCTGCAGCTTTGAGTGCATGAAAAACGCTGATGTCAAGTACATCCCAGATTAAAAAGAAATCATACTTTCTCAGGGATCTCCACAAACTCGTGGGTGTCCTTCCTGGCTGTTCCTGGGACACTACAGGGGAGGCCTCCTCCAGTGAATCTCAGCTTTCCCGTCTTGGCGTTCTCCATGGGCGCTTGCTGTGACCATGGGTGTGCACTCAAGCTAGTAGCCAGAGTGTGAAAGGATCCAAGATAACAGGCTTGTTACTGAGAAGAGTTGTTCATCACAGGCGAAAGGAAGTGTGATCCCAACAGGGAAGCTGGAAGTTCCGAGTGTTCATGTTCTTTTGTGATATTTCTTTGTATATCATTTCTTTTCTTTGACCTGGTGATCTGTGAGGCACGGCTCAGACTTTGGCATAGAACATGGAAAGGTTACGGTAGCCATTAGTGTATGGATTAGAAACTTAGTGAAAATCTAAGAGTGCAGTTTGAGTTAAAGTTGGTTGAACTTGGAATTGACTGAGAGGCCAAAGACTCAAGACTCACATGAGCTGTCTGAGGGAGGTGTGTGTTCTGTGTGTGTGAATGAGAATGGGTAAGTGTGGAATCCTAGGGCTCCGACAATCATTGTCAGCGGAGATCAAGCTGCGGATATTTATGTTTTAAAACTTAAATTATAAGGCTAGTTAAGTCTTTGTAACAACTAGTTTTTATGTTTATGAGTACATTTTACTTAAGTTACCTTTTACGTGACACTGAAAAGTTGTGTTGGAGTTGGGAATTGGTTTGGGGAAGAGGTCTTCGTAGGTTCTTTCATGACTAAGGAAAATAGAATGCCTTCTGGGAATTGAACTAATTTTAATCTAGTCTCTTTTAAGACTAGAAAGCAAAAACTAAATATAAAGGAAATTACAACCTTAACCCAAAATCGATGGGGACTTGAGCCCTTTCTTCAGAAAACATGGACTTGGACATCAGGCCTATATTAGGTCCTGAACCTCAACGCCATGTTTGTGCTTGCTAAGAATGTTTCAATGAAAAGTGTATCAGTAATGGGACTTGGGGTCCAGGTGGAGTTCTTCCATTTGAAAATGTGATCTTTGCATGCAATTGCTTCAGTCTTCTCTAGTCTTCTCCATCCCCATAGATTCAGGCTAGAATTCCCCTTTTGATAAAGGAACACAAACCAAGTATCTTCTTTGTAAATTGATGTTTAGTGACTAATGATAAACTTGAAACAGTAGAATATGTTACCAACCTAATCGTAGGTAGTCTTATGAAAATGTATCTCTTTATTTTTTGAACCTGTATTCACGTTGTTTTTCATGATATCTTAAGTTATATTTTTTCCTCTTTTTCAGAGCTGCTTATTATTTTGGGGCTACTTTTATTTTTATTTTTTTCTTTAATTGAGGCGTAATTCGTCAGGGGTTGTAGCTGGATGTTTTGCTCTGGTCTTCCAAGGACCATTTTATTCTTTTAGAGTCACATCGAAAGTGTGGTCATTTACTTCGGGGACTATTTTGCATGAGTGTTAACACAACTCAAAACCCAGGTTGACCTCTTTGCATGTCACCCTATGAATGCTGACAATGGAAGTATACTTGCTTGTGGCTAGTATACTGTTGCTTCTGGACTGAAAAGCTGGGGGAGAAACTTACTAGTGTCTCGGCTGACCTCAGCAAATGCGGAGAGCTGGCAGTTTTGATTGAGATTTCAGAAGTGACCTGGATCTTGATCTGGCTAGATTTACGGTCTACACGCAATATTAACTAAAGCAGAGAGCTTTGACAGTCCCAGAAGGATACGCAGGCTTCCTTCTTCCGTGCACACTCACTAGTTACCGAACCTTAAAACCGGTATTGTAACATTACAACAATGTCTTGCGCCAATTTTATAAACTTTTCCAGTGCAATATGTGTTACTTTTCTGAGGAAAACCAAAGGTCTATTTCTCAAGGCTCTGGCTGCATCTTTAGCAGCGGTTGATGGAGGATCTTTTATACATTTGTAATAGATAACAATAAGCCAGATTGCAGTTTTTTGTTTTGTTTTGGTTTTTTAAGTTGTAAACCATGTACCAAGTTTCTGGTCAAGATTGCGTAGGGTAAGTTAATCTTAATTGCATTCTATTAACCAATATGAGTGTTTCTTATGCATAGTTATGTTGAAATAAAGTTTTGAAAAGCATCATGCCTGTTTATTACTCTACTGTATCAAGGAAGCTAACCCCCCCAAAAAATTACAATTATATTTATTATACTTGGAAGTTTTTTGATTGGTGAGGATCAAACCCAGGCCTCACACATGCTAAACATGACCACTTAGTTACCATCTCCAGTGCAATGTTATTGAGAGTTTCTCAGATGAGCTCCTAGTTGACACATGATAATGCAAAGCTCAAGACTCAAGACTCAAGAAGTGGCAGTTCAATGGGTCTGTGCAGCTCTGTAACTCAACAGCTTACCTGTACATAGCCCTTCTCAGGAGTGAGGTTTGGGGTTAGCAAATTGTGTCTATTTGGGAAAAGGTCTGTTGGAGAAAAGTTAAATAAAGTGTTCACAAGCTGCACTGTTTTAAATTTTTTTTTTTTTCGAGGTAGGGTCTCACTCTAGTCCAGGCTGACCTGGAATTCACTATGTAGTCTCAGGGTGGCTTTGAACAAGCAGGGATCCTCCTATCTCTGCCTCCTGAGTGCTGGGATCAAAGGCATGCACCACCGCGCCCGGCTTGTTTTAAGTATTTTTATTTGCAAGCAGAGTGAGAACGAGATTGGTTGTGCCAGGCCTCTTGCTACTCCAAATGTACTGCAGACACGTGCTCCTCTTTGCATCTGGTTCTGTGTGGGTGTTGGCCTGCGTATCTAATTTGATCCGAATTGTGGGTCAGGATCTCTGCGTGCTGTGATCTGTCCGTGGTACTTGGCAAGCCTACTCGCACTGTGAAAGATTCCAGCTAGCCAGGAAAACAGGCAATTTCCAAGTGGAGGTGGAGTGCTGGGCCCAAGTCCCACAGGGACGCTTGTTTGGGTTTTGCAGTAAAGGAAGGGTGCAGTGCCTCCCACACACAGCTCCAAGTAGTCTGTTTGGGGCAGAACTGGACATGGTGCCAGTCAAAGCCAATAACAGAATGATGTGTTGGTAGTTTTATAGCATAAGCCACCATGGCTTTAAGCATCATACCTAATACTGCACCTGCCAATGAGACAGCCAAATAAATCCTTCCACTGAACTGACTCTCAGAAGGTAAGTTCCAAGAATTACTTGATGAAGTAAAAGGAAGCTTTTAAAAATTGAAATGGGGGGGGGCTGGGGGAGGGCTCAGCAGTTACAGGCACTTGCGTGGTTTGCCAGCCTGGGTTTGATTTCTCAGTACCACATAATGCCAAGTGCACAAAGTGGCCCATGTGTCTGGAGTTTGTTTGCAATGGCAAGAAGCCCTGACATGCTGGTTAATATTGTCTTTCTTACAAGTAAAAAATATTTTAGGTGCTGGAGAGATGGCTTAGCAGTTAAGGCGTTTGCCCGCAAAGCAGAAGGGCCATAGTTCGATTCCCCAGTGCCCACGTAAAGCCAAAGGTGGTGTACATGTCTGGAGTTCTTTACAGTGGCTGGAAGCCCTGGCCTGCCCATTCTCTATTTGTCTGCCTGCCTCTCTCTCTCTCTAATAAAATATTCAAAAAATACTTTAAAAACTGAATCATGGGCTGAAGAGATGGCTTAGCGGCTAAGGCGTTTGCCTGCAATGCAGAAGGATCAGAGTTCGATTCCCCAGTGCCCATATACAGCCAGATGCACAAGAGGGCGCATGTGTCTGGAGTTCATTTGCAGTGGCTTGGAGGCCCTGGTGCGCCTATATTCTCTGTCTGCCTCTCTCCTTCTCTCGCTCTCAAATAAATAAATAAATAAAATATTAAAAAAAAAATCATGGTTGAAGAGCTGGCTCAGTGGTTAAAGGCACTTGTTTGTGCCAAGCATGGTGGTGCACATCTTTAGTCCCAGCACTTAGGGGGCAGAGGTAGGAGGACCACTGAGTTCAAGGCCACCCTGAGACTACATAGTGAATTCCAGGTCAGCCTGGGCTAGAGCGAGAGCCTACCTCAAAAAACACAAAAAAAACAACCTTAAAAAAAGGCACTTGTGTGTAAAGTCTGCCAGCCTGGGTTCAAGGTGTATTTGTTTGCAGTAGCAAAAGACCTGGCATACCCATACATACATAGAGATAGATAAATAATTAAAAGGAAAACAGACCTGGTGTAGTAGCACACGCCTTTAATCCCAGAACTTGGGAGGCAGCCGGTAGGAGGATCCTCACGACTTCCGGGCCAGCCTGGGAACACATGACATCCTGGTCATTCTGGACTAGAGTGAGGCCCTACCTCGAAAAAACAGAAGAAAAATAAAGCCAGGAATCTAGGAATTCAAGCTTGGGATGTTTTGAAGATGATCTGTGTCTACTTAGGAGCATTCTCCTCACGAAGCACTTTTCCTGAGGTAGAAGTCATGTCACATGTATGCTTTAGACCGACATCACGCATGCATTTCTTACTATGTTGTCTGGGCTGGCCACGAATGGCTGTGCTCGTGACATGAAGGGAAAAGGTGAGGCACACACCCATAGGATGTTTTAAGTATCCTCCCATTACAGGGTATTAATGGGGCGGGGAGAGAGAGCAGGCAAGGGCTGTGTTCTATTCACAGCAGGCTGAAGTTGGTCTTGTTTTTAATGTTGAAGCCTTATGCTTTGACAGTTGAGGGAAATAATCCCCTGGGAGGAGGAAAGCAGCCAGGAGAGAGAATGGCAATGATCCGATTGCTCCACGACCCAGAGCCAAGTGGGAGAGAAGCCAGGGTCACGATCAGAGGAAAGCTCGCCTGGGCTTGAGCCCGGGTGCCCGCTCCGTGAGCCAGGACGCCTCAGCTCTGGTTTAGTCATCTGCAGCCATCAGCCCACACCTCCATTTTGCAAGGAGTGTTTGAACCAGGCACACAGATGAAATCTGTTCTCTTCTCCACGGATGCCATGAGAAGCCAGTGTGGCAAGTACCGTGAACAAGTGTAGACTGCACAGTGAAGTCCTGGTGATTGGCAGCGCTTGGCATTTAGAGTGAATAAAAATCTACAGTGAGGGCTGGAGAGATGGCTCAGCGGTTAAGGCACTTGCCTCCAGTGCCTAAGGCTCCCGGTTCAATTCCAAGGACCCACATAAGCCAGACCCACAAGCTGGTGGCTCTGATTCTCTCTCTCTCTCCCTCTCTCTCATATCTCTCTCTGTATCTCTCTACTTGAAAAATGAATAAAAATATCTTTATAAAAAAAAATCTAGGGCCGGGCGTGGTGGCACATGCCTTTAATCCCAGCACTCGGGAGGCAGAGGTAGGAGGATCGCTGTGAGTTCAAGGCCACCCTGAGACTACATAGGTCAGCCTGGACTAGAGCGAGACCCTACCTCGAAAAACAAAACAAAACAAAAAAAAGCTGGGGTGTGGCTCCGTAGTAGAGCATGTTATAAATCACAAGCCTTTAAAAATATATGTGTGTGTATAGACATGTAACTTGTGACACAGCATCCACATAGAGGTCAACTTTCAGGTTGGTTCTTACCTGTCCACATCATTTGAAGCAACTTTCTCAGCTTGGGCTACATGAGACCTAGCTGTGCATAAAGAAATAAATTTAACTTAGAGTTTTAGTTATTTTCTTTTTAAAAAAATTTATTGGGGCTGGAGAGATGGCTCAGTGGCTAAGGCACTTGCCTGAAGAGCCTAAGGACCTGAGTTCGATTCTTCAGTTCACACATAAAACCAGATGTACAAAGTGGTGCATGCATCTGGAGTTCATTTGCAGGGGCTGGAGGCCCTGGTGCACCCATTCTCTCTACTCTCTCTTCTATCTCTCTGCAAATAACTAAATAAAAATTAATTTAAAAAATTTATTTACTTGTTTGCAAGGAGAGAGAATGAATGAGAATGGGTGTGCCAGGACCTCTAGCACTGCAAACAAACTCAAGGCACCCACCATTCTGTGCGTCTGCCTTTACATGGATACTGGGGAATTGAACTCGTTAGGCTTTGCAGGCAAGTGCCTTAACTGAAAAGCCATCTCTCCAGCCTATTTTTACTTTTTTCTTAATAAATCTGTATTTAAGACTCTAAGACTATTAATATATATTGCTTTAACTACATCTTTATATGTTGTCATATCTTTATCATGTATCTTTAAATCATGCATTATAATTGTAAGCATTCTTTAAAAACATTTTTATTTATTTGTAAGCAGAGAGAGAGATAGAAGAGAGACAGAGAATGAGCATGCCAGGGTCTCCAGCCTCTGCAAACAGACTCCAGATGCCTCTGCCACTTTGTGCCTCTGGCTCTTTATGTGGGTGCTAGAGAATCGAACCTGGGTTGTTAGGCTTTTCAGGCAAGTGCCTTAACTGCTGAGTCATCTCATAATTGTAAGCCCTATAATTACAAGCATTTTTATATCTTCTTAGACGCATGAGTTTAAAAATAGGTTTTCATCAGGAAGTTTGTCATTTTCAACATGTCTAAACCTTAACGACATCCTAAATGAAACAAGTTAGGCAGAGAGACAAAAAGGCCATGAATGATCTCTTGAGAAATCTAAAAATGTTACTCATGTAAGCAGAGGGCTGGGGATGTATTCAGTGCTTGCAGAGGGAGAGAACGAACCAGAGTAAAATGGTGGCCACTGGACTGACTGAGGAGGACACAGAGATGGAAAGGCAAAAGGGAGAAACAGACATAATGGGTACAAAGTTACAGTTAGGAGGAATAGAAGAATTTCTGGTGCCGTATTGCATGGCAAGGTGACTATAGTTAATAATGTACTGTTTTTTCAAAATAGTTAAAAGTGCATTTTGGCTTTTTGTGTGTACATGCATGTGGAGCCAGAGGTGAATTCAGGAGGTCTTCCAGAATCACTTTCCACCTTATGTTTTGAGTAAGCGTCTGTTATTGAACTTGGAGCTCACCAGCTCAGCCAGACTAGCTAGTCAGTGAGTTTCAGGCATCCTCCTGTCTCTCCATCCCCAGCGTTGAGATTATAGGCTTTCGCTACCACACCCAGGATGTTGGGGATCCCAATTTAGGTCCTCCTATGTTGTGAAGCAGATTTCTCAGAATTGAAATATTCTCTCCCGAAGAGAAGAAGGAGGCTTTGGGGATTCAGGAAATCAAGTCTGGGAGAACTGAAATTTCAACGATCAACCACTCCTCAAGGTTATAGTGAACTGCCCAAGTAACTCCATTTTGTTTTTAGCTAACTCCATTTCTATGGGGCTCTCCTCCTCTGAAAACCACATCCTTTTTAACAGAACATTCTTACCCAGTTACACCTGCTGTACCAGGAAGTTTATTACTTTCTATGGCTCCTGGAGGTTCATTGGTTTGCCTAACTGTACCTTCTATGTCTCTGGGTTGGTATATTGATGGTTTGATGTTATTGGTTAACTATAACTTCTATTTGGCCCGTACCTGGAATGATGTATTTGTGGTTTTTGGCTTTATAAACTATCCCACCTCCCCCCTGGGTCCAGTCTCACCTGCAATCAAGGGCTCTTAATTGGCTTTAACAATAGGAATGATAACTGTTGAAGACAGACTTTAACCAATGTTAATTAGAAATTGCAACATTGCCTGCTGGGAGGGGGAGAGGATGGAAGCTCAGGAGACCCAGGAAGTCAGGAAGCCTAGAAGGTTGCAAGATGCCTCCCTAAGGCTAAGGGGAAAACAAGTGCTTGGGAGGAGACTGAGATGCCTGCAAGTGGTGCAGGGTGCTCTCCAGCCAGCCAAACTGCCTGCAGGTGTGCAGCGAGCTCCAGAGATGCATCTTTAGTCACCTGTTCAGGGGTGAGTCAAAGTGGCCATGCGGAGGTCGTCGTCCAGCATGGGATGAGACTTCTCTGTGGTGTGGCTGTATTCAATCTATTCTCCTCACACCTGGCTCTGTAACAATCCCAATAACCTCATTGGTTCACCAAACTGGTCTTGGTGCCATCATACTTTGGTTTGTTTGTGCCCTAGCTGGGGTGACTTGTGTTTGTGTTGCCCCAGAGGAAAAGTTTCCTGCACTATCATGCGTCTGTGGAAAGTACTTTACTAACTGAATATCACCCCTTCCCCATCAGTGGATTTTAAATTATTTTCATCATAAATAAACAAAGGTCAGGCCTGATCTCAGCACTCAGAAAACAGGTAAGAGGATCTCTTTGAGTTCAAGGCCAGCCTGAGCTACAGAGTGAGTTCCAGGTCAGCCTGAACTAGACAGACCCTACCTTACCTCAAGAAAAAAAAGAAAGAAAGAAACAGCTGGGCGTGATGGTGTACACCTTTTATCCCAGCACTTGAGAGGCAGAGGTAGGAGCCTTGCTGTGAGTTCGAGGCGACCCTGAGACTACATAGTGAATTCCAGGTCAGCCTGGGCTAGAGCAAGACTCTACCTCAAAAAAACAAAAACAAAAGCAGAAAAATAAAACAACAAAACCACCAGGCATGGTGGTATATGCCTTTAATCCCAGCGTTTGGGAAGCAGAGGTAGGAGGATTGCTGTGAGTTTGAGGCCAGCCTGAGACTAAACATAATGAATTCCTGGTCAGAGTGAGACCTACCTCAAAAAACACAAAACAAGCCGGGCGTGGTGGTGCACGCCTTTAATCCCAGCACTCGGGAGGCAGAGGTAAGAGGATCGCCATGAGTTCGAGGCCAGCTTGAGACTATAGAGTGAATTCCAGGTCAGCCTGGGCTAGAGTGAGACCCTACCTTGAAAAACCAAAAAAAAAAAAAAAAAAAAAAAAAAAAAAAAAAAAAAAAAAAAAAAAAAAAAAAAAAAAAAAAAAAAAAAAAAAAAAAAAAAAAAAAAAAAACCAACCCCCCCAAAAAAAACCAAAAAAGCACCACAAAACAAACAAAAAACCACAAAGACAAAACCAAAATTTTTAGGGTGATAGAGCTGTTCATTGCTTTGATTGGTGCATTTCCACATGTTTTATAATCACATTGTATCCCATAAATATATATGTAATATATATTATATATGTATAAATATATACAATTAAAAATAAATAATAAAACTAAAAAAACAGGTATATTTTAAATGTGCCAAAAATTGTTATCGTATTTTCTTTAAAAAGGGGAGGTAGGGGAGATTGGAGAGATGGCTCAGCTCTTAGAGGTATTTGCTTACAAAATTTGCTGGTCTCAGGTTCAATTCCCCAGTCAGATGCATAAAGTGGGGCATGTACCTGGAGTTTGTTTACAGGGGCAAGAAGCCCTGGCATGCTCATACTCTTTCTCTCTCTCTCCTCTGTCAAATAAACAAGATATTTTGTAAAACAAGTAGAAATTAACTACCAATCAGTGTCTTTCACTGGGAAGCTCTGGAGGAGCATTTGGAAACTGACAGGCAAGGTTGTGATTAGCATGGTTTCTGGGAACCAAGTTTTCCAGACATTTCTATATGTGAAGTAGTGCTCCAGATGTCAGTAGAACTCACTTTGAAATACTCTAAGGACAGGTTTGGGGTTACTTGTCTGTGACCTCACTACTCAGGCTAAGGTGGGAGGATGACAAATGACACCTTGTCTCAAAGACCAAACCATAACCAAAAAAACCCCAACAAAACAAATTATGAAGATGAGATCTACAGGCTGGGTGTGGAGGTGCACACCTTTAATCCCAGCAATTGGGAGGCAGAGGTAGGAAGATCACTGAGTTCAAGGCCAGCCTGGGTGAGAGTGAGACCTTACCTGGAAAAGATTTAGAGTAAAGGATTTAGGAGATTGTAGCCCAGGTTTACCTGGGTCTGTCTGTAATCCCAGACGGGCCTTGGCCTGCTGCAATCCTCCTTCCTGTCTCCAGGTGCTGAGATTACAGGCACAGGCCACATGCCCAGCTCCAGGCCCTTTGACAAAAACCTTATTCTCACTTCCTCCTCCCCATCTTTTCAGCTCCCTTGTGTGTGTGACCAATGCACCCAACCACCTGCTCCCCCACCCCCATAGGAGAGGCCTGTACTCATCCTGGTCCTTTCACTTCTATGAGAAAGGATGACAACACAAGAAACCACTGTAGACACCGGCAGAAGTGGACGCTATGAAACACATCGTAGTTTGAGTCTGAATGTGGGGCTCATTCTCAGCGCTTGCTTCCCAGCTGGTGGTGCTGTTTAGGAGGTGCTGGACCTTGAGGAGGTGGGGCCTAGCTGGGGGAAGTGGGTCAGAAGGAGCAAGCCTCTGAAGGTTATAGCTGGGCCCCTGGTTCCAGCACTGCTTCCTAGTGTTCCAGGACTGCCTTCTGCTGGGTTTGAGCAACTGGGGATTGAAACTCCTAAAACCATGATCCAAAATAAACCCTCCCTTCCTTGTTTCAGGTTTTGTTCAGCAGTGTGAAAGCAGCTAATTTAACAGGTTTCACTGGCTTCTGGAACAGGGGACTGCAGGAGCAAAGTCTGTATTTTGGAGTGTTCCCTGCTATCTCATGTCAACTGCTGAGTTTCCCTGTAAACTTCAGACTCTGAATGAGAGAAATGACATCTAGTCTCTAAAGATTTCAATATAGTAGGCTTCTTTGGTGCATTTGGGTCATCAATACACATTCATCATGACTTTTTGAGGTAGAGTCTCACTCTGGCCCAGGCTCACCTGGAACTCACTCTGTAGTCTCAGGCTAGCCTTGAACTCACAGTGATCCACCTACCTCTCAAGTGCTGGGATTAAAGGTGTGCACCACCATGCCAGGCTCATCGAGGTGTATTCAACAAAAAATAAGTTGTATTCTTAAGCTTAATACACAGTAATAGATTCAGTCCTAAATAGCTTTAAAAAGCAATATTTCGGGCTGGAGAGATGGCATAGTGGTTAAGGTGTTTGCCAGCAAAACATAAGGACCCAAGTTTGATTCCCAGTACTCACATAAAGTGTCTGGAGTTCACTTGCAGTGGCTGGAGGCCTTGGCTGCCAATTCTCATTTTCTCTCTGCCTCTTTTTTTTTTTTTTAAAGGTAATGCATGTTAATTATTTTATTTATTCATTTTCAAGCAGAGAAATACAGAGATAGAGGGAGAGAGAGCACCAGGGCCACCACGTTGTGGGTCTGGCATATGTGGGTACTGGGGAATTGAGCCCAAGGCCTTAGGCACTGGAGGCAAGTGCATAATGATTTTAAAAAGTCAACTTTTGCTGGTGTGGTAGCACACACCTTTTACCCCAGCACTTGGGAGGCAGAGGTAGGAGCCTTGCTGTGAGTTCGAGGCCACTCTGAGACTCCATAGTGAATCCCAGGTCAGCCTGGGCTCCAGTAAGACCCTACCTTGACCCTCCCCCCCAAAAAAAGGCCAACTTTAAGAGACTTAAAAAGGATAGACATATTTGGGTTTTATTATGGCTGTATTTAACACAATTTTAACATATGTTGCAATTTCACAATATATTAATATATGGCATGGTCACTATCCAGCGCAGTCCACTTCTCATATTTATCTGCTCTTCTGCAGGTTGTATACAAGGGAAGATGGCTTCTTGGTCTTATAGGCTACACTTCTTTTAATGCGCGCTCCTTTGACATTAACAATATGTGGCAAGACAGGGGGCCGGACGGTCAGAACTGTTCCTTCAGGTGTATAGCCTCGGAGATGCAATGTGTCCTTAGCATATGGTGTTATTGCAACCCAACCTATAGGCATGCAAGAGAGCACAAGATGCTGTGAAACCAAAGCCAAGTTCAAAATGGAGCAACCCAGAAGGCCACTGTCCTCCTCTTCCTTCCTTCCTTTCAGATTTTTCCAAGTAGGGCCTCACTCTAGCCCAGGCTGACCTGGAATTGACTATGTAGTCTCAGGCTGGCTTTGAACTCACAGTGATCCTCCTGCCCCTGCCTCCCAGTGCTGGAATTAAAGGCGTG
Source organism: Zapus hudsonius (assembly GCA_004024765.1). Classification (NCBI taxonomy): domain Eukaryota; kingdom Metazoa; phylum Chordata; class Mammalia; order Rodentia; family Dipodidae; genus Zapus; species Zapus hudsonius. The sequence continues at coordinate 34,741 of PVHP010010050.1, read as the reverse complement.
TGCCACCACATCCTGATGTTTCTTTGAGACAAGGTCTCCTGTATCCTTGAATCCTTGTTTCCACTTCTCAAATGCTGGGATGGCACCACCATGCTTAACTAGCTTGAAATGTGCCATCTTGACTCCTGCTGCTACCTCCCCAGTGCTGGTGTTTAGACAGGCCATGATGCTTGTCCTGTGATGTGCTGTTGGAAACAGTGAGCTCACCTGCAGAGGAGAACTTGATGTCGGCCAAGGCTTCACACGCCTCACCATCTCCTTCTAACGTAATGTCTTCAGCAACAAGAGGAGGAAATTCTGCCATTCGCTCTTCTCCACCCATTGGAACCTTCCACCGAAATAAAAGATGTTTGGAAGTTCAAATTAAAGTTCCTGTAATTGTAGCTGGGTGTGATGGCGCTGCACTCAAAGCTGAGGCAGGAGGATTGCCATGAGTCTGAGGTCAGCCTGGACTACAACAAAAAAAAGATCCACGGATAACAAGATTTGGCTTCTGGCCGGGCGCGGGGGCACTCGCCTTAAGTATTTCTCAAGTCACTTATTTTTCATCTTCTTTAAAGGCACTGAAGGAGTGTGCACATATACAGTGTACACACACGTTCATGTACATACACACACCCCACATCCCCTGTCCCTCCTTACTGGACTGAATCTGGAGCCGCCTCCTCTGCCTTATTCTCATCTGCTGCCTGCATGCCTAGGTGCTCACACTGGCACACTGGGTCTTTCTGCAGAGCTTCTTCCCCATAACCCTTCCCACAAGCACTCACGGATCCAGACCTCATCTTCTCAACTTTCTCACAAAAGTGGGTGCAACAGACAGGAGGGCAGGTTTGCCAAAAGCCACACAGCGGTGGCTAAGTGGTCAGGTAGGACAGAGATTTGAACCCAGGTAGTCTGGCTTCAGTAATCTTAGCCAGGTGGTCATGGTGATGCGAGCCTGTAATCCCAGCATTTGGGAGGCAGAGGCAGGAAGTCAGAAGTTCAAGGCCAGCATTGGCCATATAAGACCCTGCTTCAAAAAACAAAATCCAAAACAATCCAAATATAAAATGTGCACTGTCCAGTGGCATGTATGGTCTATCTTGTTAATGAGCTGAAAACAGTCCACAGCAAGTGGACTTTGGTGAGTTTCAGTGGCATTATTAGGGCTAAACAGGGACTGAGGGATAGACATGAAGAGCCCAGAACAAGCTGTCCTGTAGAGGAGGGTGATGGTTTCATCCAAGTGTCCCCCATAAACAATGTGTTCTGTCTGAATGCTCGATCCCCAGCTGATGGCAGTTTGGGTATTGGAACCTTGTGGAAGGTGTGCTGTTGGGGACAGGCTTATGGGGGTTATAGCCGGCTTCCCCTTGCCAGTGTTTGGCATACCTTCCTGCCGCTGTTTGCAGTGCTGTGGCGGAGGTGATGCCCACCCTCTGCTCATGCCGTCGTTTTCCCTACCATCATAGAGCTTCCCCTTGAGTTTCTAAGCCAAAATAACCCCATTCCTCCTTAGGTTCTTGGTTGCAGCAAAGAGAAAGCTAACTACAAGGATGGATAATAAGGATACTTGAGGGCATTTCTTTTAAGGTTGCTCTAGCCCAGGCTGACATAGTGACAGTCCTTCTACCTTTGCCTCCTGAGAGCTGGGATCAAAGGCATGCATCACCATGTGGGCCTGACTAGTTTTCTTTCTCCTTAGTAAAGATGAGAAGAATTTAGGCATACTTATAGTTCGAAGGAAGGAGCTGAGAGAGGGAAAACGACAAAGAACCTGAAAACAACTGCCTGAGATGAGGAATGAGGTAGTTTCCTGCCTAGACCAGCACTGACATTCCCTGTGGGGAGGGGGGGAGCTGCATCCACTACATGCCAGCAGCAGCCCACCAGCTGTGACAGTTAACTCCTCTTCCCCCAGTATTGTCCAGTAACAGCTTTCTCTAATGATATGGCTACTGGGACTAAAGACCCAGGCTTTAGGGGCTAGGGAGATGGCTTAGCAGTTAAAGGTTCTTGCTTGCAAAGCCTGACAGCCTGGGTTCAATTCTCCAGTACTCATGTAAAGCCAGATGCACAAAGTGGTGCATGCATCTGGAGTTTATTTGCAGCAGCAAGAGGCCCTGATATGCCCATACTCACTCTAAAATAAATAAAACCACTAGAACCAAGAACTGCGCTTTAAATTTTGTCTCCTCTAGCTAGTACATTTAAATAGCTGGATGTGGCTACCGTATTGGTCTGTGTACTACAGCTCAAATCAATATTCCTTCCACTTGGGAGCCCATTTTTGCTCTGTAGCCAGAATTCTCAAAGTGAAAGAGGTGAGGGAGGGGTGAGCTAACAGATGTGTGAAAGGATGGTTTCATCTAGTACTAGCTTGCTCTGCTGGGCTATGGGGCATCTCATGGCATACCCACCATAATAATGCACCCATCCCGTTGAACTGCTTACCAGGAGTAAGGCATGGCCGGCATGTTTCTGATAGAGAGCATCTGCTTTGTCCAAGGAAGTAATATGCACCGGGAGGTAGTTGGAAGCCACAACTGTAAACCAAGCTGAGTGGTTTCCCTCATGAAAGGAAGAAAAAATTTATTTTACACAGTGAAAAACTTGGGAATCCTTCATATTTATAAAAATAAATGAGAAACAAAGCTGGACATGGTGGCTCATGCTTATAATCCCAGCACTCAGGAGGCTGAGGTAGAAATATCATCTTGAGTAAGACCAGCATGTGGGGTAGAGTGAGTTCCAGGTCTGTCTGTGCTAGAATGAGACTCTGCCTCAAACGCAAACCCCCAAAACAAGAAATAAAAGCCGGGCGTGGTGGCGCACACCTTTAATCCCAGCACTTGAGAGGCAGAGGTAGGTCAATGTGAGTTCAAGGCCACCCTGAGACTACATAGTGAATTCCAGGTCAGCCTGGACTAGAGCGAGACCCTATTTCAAAATACCAAAAAAAAAAAAAAAAAAAAAAAAAAAAAGCGCTTGTTTGCAAAGCCTGACTATAGGGTCCAGTTTCCCAGTATGTATACAGAGGAGTAGTGCATGCATCTGGAGTTTGTTTGCAGTAGCAAGAGGCCCTGGGGTGCCCATATTTTCTCTCTCTGTTTGCAAACTATAAACAAATATGTAAAATAAACCAAATCACATTTTCAACTATAACCAAAAGCATGTAATCATGACTTGAACATTTATTCATACTAAAAAAACGGTTGCAGATCTTTACTGCTAAGCCTGTTTGCTGGTTTTGAGTTTTCACCACTGAGCCAGCTTCCTGGTCCCACCAACCACATTTTTGAGACACTCTCATGCATGACAGGCTGGCTGAGAACTCACTATGGAGCTGTGGATGATGGTCTTGAACTTCTGATCTTCATAATTCCATCTCTCAAATGCTAGGGTTTCAGACAAGCACTACCTTCTTTCCTTCAAAATTTCCCCCCTTCAAGTTTTTATTATGAAAATTTCAAAACATTGGAAAAAAAGGACTAAGAAACCTCACACACAAACCTGACAATTCGTCAACACACTTTGCCAATATTCTTCATGCTTCTTAAAGTGCACACTATTGCTTCTTCATTTTTGTTTCCATTAAAAAAATTTATTTGCAAGCACATGCACACAGAGAGAGCAAGAGAAAGAGAAAAAGGGAGGGGGGGGAGAGGGAGAATATGAGAACGCCAGGACCTCTAGCCACTGCAAATGTACTCCAACTCCAGATGTAGGAGCCACTCGGTGCATCTGGCTTTATGTGGGCACTAGGAAAGTAAACCTGGGTTGTTAAGCTTTGCAGGCAAGCATCTTAACCGCTGATCCATCTCTCCAGCCCTCCATTTATTTGAAAGACAGTGAGAAAAAGGCAGACACACAGAGAGAATGGGTGCCACTGCAAATGAACTCCAGACACATGTGCCACCTTGTGCATCTGGCTTTCCGTGGGTCCTGGGGAATTGAACTCTGGTCCTTCTGCTTTGTAGGCAAATGCCTTAACCGCTAAGCCATCTCTCTAAGCCACCTCCATTTGTTTTTAAACAGTACATATAAACAGTATACTTTTCTTACCTGTAGGAAATCTATGCGGCCTATAGCACCCAAAAAAAGAACCATTCCTGGTTTCAGCACAAATGTTCTTGGAACAATCGAATGTGTTGGCAAAACAATGTTCACTTCCTTTTCTGTTAGGAGATTTAAAATCTGTGAAGCGAATGACAGATATTTCAGAGAATTACTTTATTATTTAACTTTTTATTGATAGCTTCCATAATTATCGACCATTATGATTCCCTCCCCACCCTCCCTCATTATCTCTTCCCATTTCGGTGCCATCATCTTTTCCTCTCATTATATGTAGGTATTATCAGGCACTGCAAAGTCATGAATAACAAGGCCATTTTCCTGATTCTTTATTATTTTTGTCTTTTTTTCGAGGTAGGGTCTCAGTGTAGTCCACGCTGACCTGGAGCTCAAAGTGATCCTCCAATCTCTGACTCCTGAGTGGATTCCTGGGATTAAAGGTGTGACACCAAACCCATCTTTGAATCTGGTATCTTTCTATTTTCTCCTTTAATCCCAGCACTTGGGAGGCAGAGGTAGGAGGATGAATGTGAGTTTGAAGCCAGTCTGAGACTAGTGAATTCCAGGTCAGCCTCGGCTACAGAGAGACCCTACCTCAAAAAAGAAACAAACAATTGCTTAAAGTAAAAGGACTATGTGATGCCATCACATAGTCTGCCAGAGAACAGAATGCACTCTGGGAATGAAATTTTAAGTGATCCTGAGGGGAAGAAGAGCATCTGCGGAGGAAACCAACCACTGTTCTTCGTGAGGGAAACAGACCCTGAGATAATTAGGGAGCCAGTAGCAGGATCCAAGGAGGTGATAAATGGCTCCCCACCCCAAGGCAGGATCTTGCTCTAGCCCTGGCTGACCCGGAACTCACAGAAGCCTTCCTCTGCCTTCTGAGTGCTGGGATTAAATGTGCACAACACCATGCTTGCCTAGAAGTGATATATGGAAATGTGGGAGGTTGTATTATCCTGGACACACACTTGGGTCAACCATTAGCTTGGGTAAAGATCAAAACTGAAAATAATAAAAAGTAGTAATAAGCCCTGCCTGGCAGCCGATGCCTGTAATCTCAGCATCTAGGTGGTTGAGGCAGGAGAACGGGATACACAGTGAGACTATCACAACGCCAAACAAACAGTTGTGAAAGTTAACGAGTACAGCAGAAATGAGACAAGGCAAGTATCAGTCACCAGTGAGATCCTCCAAAAGGATGCGTGAGGGCAGGACCAGTGGAAACAATCCTGGCCTCAGTTACCCTCACCTGACAGCCCTAATGGTTTCAATAGCTCCAGGTCTGGCAAGGCAAACATTCCTCATCTTTGTTCCATCCAGCACAAGTGAAGGGGGTTTCTCAGTACAATTACAGAGCAGGCAATACTAACTGGATTTCTCGGGAGTTTCCGTGACACTGTTCCAGCTGTCATTTCTCACATGAGATAACTTTGTGATAAGACCTTTTTTAGAAGGAATTCATGCATGCAATAGGAAGATGAACTGCAGTAATATTTTAAATATCTTCCAACCTTAGAATGCAGGATCTTGTAGAAGTCTCCGTAGTTTGCCTGCAAGGATGTCAACTAAACACAGAACTTGATAGCATATTCATCCTGGAGCTTCTTTCATGAATGATACACTAAACTTACAATGGAAGCGCACACCTGTTTTCTTATTTTATGCCAATTAATTCTCCTGCAGCTGTTTCTAAAAACCAACCAACCCAAACCAAGCAATCAAAACACATACACAGTTTTTCTTTGTAATCCCAGGGGTGTCATGAAACCAGTGGGCATCTTGCACATCTTCTGGAGTCAATTCTACACGCTTGGGAGGTTTTTGCACAGGCACAACAGGTTCATTTTCCATGTCAAAGGCAAGCTCATCAGGATCAAAATCAAAGGTGCCTTCATCCTTCTGCACTTTTGAATATGAGAATGTTTTTCCAACTCTTCCTGGAACAAATTACACCGAGTCACTCCTCTAACACTTTAACTCCAGATAGATGTTGTTATTATTGAGACAGTCTTCATAGGCTGTCAAGTCTGGCCTTAAAACTGTGATTCTTGGTTTATTTGTGGCTTTGGGGATTGAACCCAGGACCTTAGCCTGCTAGGCAAGTACTTTACCACTGAGCTACATCTTCAGCCCAAGCCCGTCACTCTTAATTAAGCCTCAGACTCCAGAGTGCTGGGCAGGCAGCTTTTATCTTATTTTAAAATTTAATTAATTTATTGCAGAGAGAGGGGAGAAAGAGAGAGGGAGGAAAGAGAATGGGCCATGCAAATGAACTCCAGATGCATGTGCCACTTTCATGCATCTAGTTTTACGTGGGTACTGGGGAATCGAATCCAGGTCATTAGGCTTTACAGGAAAAAACACACTAACCGCTGAGCCATCTCTCCAGCCCTGTAGATTCTCTATGTAGTCTTAGGCTTGCCCCCAAACTCATGGCGATTCTCCTACCTGTGTGTGTGCGCGCACAGACACACATGTGACGTGTGACATGGCATCCATGTAGAGGTCAACTTTCAGGTTGGTTCTCACCTGTCCACATCATTTGAAGCAAGGTTTCTCTGTCTTCTTCCTTGCCCCCTCCCCAAGTACAGTCTCTCTCAATCTAGTCCAGGCTGATGTAGAATTCACTATGTTGTCTGGGGCGGTGGCTTCAAACTCATGTTGATCCTCCTACCTCTGCCTCCCCAGTGCTGGGATTAATGGCGTGCACCACCATGCTTGGTTGTTAGATTTTATAAGATAGAAATCTCATATTGGCTAAGGTAGTCTCATATGATATGAGGTGGAAGACCTTGAACTTCTGATCCTCTTGCCATCACACCTCCTGAGTGCTGGGATTACAGGTATGCATCCACCATACTGTTCATGTGATACTGGGGATTAAACCCAGGGCTTAGAATGTGAGTGCGTGTGGGGGTCAGAGGTTTAGCCCCCACCTTCCACCTGGCTGGCCTGTGGGCTTTGGATTCAATTTTGGCATCCTATTTTGCCACAGGCTTTCACGTGGGTGCCTGGGATCTGAACTCTGCTCCACAGTATCCACTGAGCCATCTCCCCAGCCCAGACAGATACTTACGAAGCATTTCTGTTATTATTATTTGTATTTAAGACAGGATCTCATGTAGCCAAAGCTTACCTCCAACTCTTTATATAGCCCGAAACTCTAGATCTGCCTGCTCCAATCTCCTGAGTGCTGGGATTACAGGTGTGCACCACGATGCCTGGATACACCTTTTAAGTTTTGCCTAAGTAGGTCACCAAGACTACAGCGCTCAATAGTAAGACTTTAGGATACCTTTGCTCTTTTTCTCCAAAGGTAGGGGGAGTCAGTTACACTCCTGAGACTGGAGGTGTTGGAAATTTATTTGTAAATGAAGGCTGAAAAGAGATACCCATGAGAGAGAGGGACATGCTAACTTAAATCTGGTGCAGAAAGTCAATGACCTTTACCACCTCTGCTAGTCTGGGTTTCCAAACAGCAGTATCCTTGCCTATGAAGGGCCTATTCCATGACTAGCCTGAGGCAAGGTTCAGAAGAAAAAACTCTCACAGAACCTTTCCCCTAGGAGGATGCTTACCCACAACATAGCCCTGCTTCTTCAGCTGCCTCAGCTGCCTTTGCTCTTCCTCACTGAGATCTTTTTCAGCTTTCCTGGAGTCTTTTTTCAGTCTTTTGTGTCTTTCAAACATTCTGTAAGGAGTTGGGTTGCAAATGGGAAACTTCAGAAGGTTTAACGTAGTACCTGAAGTAACAAAGAATAAGCGCTTTTAAAGGGGAGCAAGAGAAGAAGCATTTCTGAGGAGCTACACTGTAATTTATTCCCGAAGGTCCTGAACTCCTGATCCTCCTGCTTCCACTCTTTAGTGCTGGCCGTGTCACAACACCAGGTTTATGTGGTGCTGGGGAAACAGCCTGAACTTCATGCACAGTAGGCAAGCCTGCCCCTCCATAAACATTTTCTTTTCTTTCATTCCTTTTTTTAAAATCTCCAGGTAAGGCCTCACTCTAGCCCAGGCTGACATGGAGCTCGAGTCGCTGCAAATGCGCCACCTTGTGCATCTAGCTTTAACCCTATCTATAATTTTGTTTACTTTTTAAATAAACTGCGGCTTTAAGTGTTTTATTTGTTTATAATGAGAATGAGAGAGGGGGGAGGACGTGCCAGGGTCTACAGCCACTGCAAATGAATTCCAGATACACGGACCACTTTGTCCATCTGGCTTTACGTGGGTACTGGGGAACTGAACCCAGGTTGTGAAGATTTTGCTAGCAAGTGCCTTAACCGCTGAGCCATCTCTCCAGCCCCATTATCTAGTTTTTAAAGAAACATTTTAAGAGGAAGGCTCCAAGCAGCTCCCTGGAGATACGTACTAGGTGTCTGGAACAAGTCGACTATCTCAGCAATCGAACCTTCCTAGTCTCACCTGGCCAGGAGGAGATGGTGGCCCGGTCGATGGCCTCAGTGCCCTTGGCAGTGCAGTAGTCGGACTCCAGGAGTGTGTTAAAGAGAGTGGACTTGCCCGCGTTGGTGGAGCCCACCAGGTAGACATCGCCGCGGTAGCGCCAGGAGCGCTGGAGCGCGGAGATCAATTCTTCAACTCCATACCCCGTCTTGGCACTGATTAAGCGCACGTCTTTGATCACAGGACGGGACCCGGACGACGATTTCGAATTCTCTTCCCCCTCCGGGGCGTCATCCTTCGCGGGGTACTGAGGTCCTTGGTGGCCGGGGGACACCTGGAGCCCGGCGCGGACACAGTCGTCCCACAGTCGTTTCCGCAGGCGCTGCAGGTAGCCGGGAGCATCCTGGGGCAGCAGGTCCACTTTGTTCCCCAGCACGACGAGCTGCCTGGGCCCCACGAGCGCGGGCAGGTCGGGCAGCAGGCTGTCGGGCAGGTCCAGGAGGTCCACCATGTAGAGCACCAGGGCGGGTCCCGGCGTGCGCCTGCGCAGCGCGGCGCTCACCAGCTCCAGGTACTGCTCGCGGCTCACCTGCAGGCGCAGGGCGTGCTGGTGACGCACAAGCAGCCAGCAGCGCTGGCACACGCTCCGCGCCGTCCAGCCGTCTCCCGAGCGCTCCACACGGCAGAACCTCTCGCTGGGCAGGTAGCCGGGCAGGCCGGGATCGTGGCAGTGCAGCTCGGCCCCGCAGCCTGGGCAGTGGATGCCGCTGGGAGGCGGCGCCGGGGTGTCCCGGGGCTCCGGCACCTGCGGCGCTTGGAGACGGGCCCGGAGCTTCTGCTGAAGCCGCTCCTGCCGCCGCTGCAGCCTCTGGCGCTCATCCTCCCGCTGCCGCTGCTGCAGCTCCCGCAGCTGCGCCTCGAGGCTCGGCTCGGGCTCGGGCTCGGGCTCCGGGAGGTACTCGGGGAACACGAAGCTCTCCTCCCGCTCGGGGTCGCCGCCGCCCTCCCCGGTCGCCGCCGCGGGGCCGGGGGGAAAGCTCCCGAAGGAGCGGCGTTGCGAGGCCGCGGCGCCGTGGTGTCTCCGCTCCGGGCCGTGGCGCGCTCCGCCGGGCGCGAGCCCCCGCAGGACCCCGCGCAGCAGCTTTCCCGTTAAGCGTGCGGACAGCATGGTAAACACAGCCCGGGAGGTGGGCGGAGCCGCGCGCCTGCGCATGCGCACTGGAGGCCGAGGGCGCCTTCTCTCCTGGGGAACTCTCGCGCGCGGCCGCTACCCTGAGTTCTCGCGATACGAGCTCTGAAGCTCGGGAACGCACGCCGCGGGCTCGGCTCAGGAGCTGTCCTCTTCGCCGGGCGGCAACTCGCCATCTGCGCCTGCGCATCGCGCGCCCCGCCCCGCCGTCACCTGCCCTGTGCGCAGGCGCAGGTCTCCCCGTGGTTCTCTCCGCCCCCTTTCCCATTATAGTGTGAGACGCGGAGGATTCTGGGAAGGCCGGGGACGGACATTGCTTGTCCGACACCAGGTGCCGGCGGCTGCCGATCGTCTCTCCCTTTCGTCTGAAGAGCTTGGAGCTCCCGAACCCTTGGCCGATATGTATGACGCGGACGAGGGTAGGTGACCGCTCCGCACACGTGGCGGCCATCCTGGAAGCGCGAGGCGGGGCGGCATGGCGCCTGCCTCCGACGTCCGGGTGCTCCCGGGGCGCTCCCTGCGGGCGGCCGGTCCTCCGATGGCCTCCGTGCTCCCTGCAGCTGCGGGGATTAGACTTGGGTCCAAGCAAAGGACCGGGCTTGGATTTCCCTTTAAACAGCTTAAGTACCCGAGTTCGAATCCCCAGGACCCTCGTAGGGGCAGGTGCACAGAGTGGTGCATGCATCTGGAGTTCGTTTGCAGCGCTGGATGCCCTGGTGCATCCTCCCTACTTCCCTCCCTCCCTCCCTCCCTCCCTCTCTCTCTCTCTCTCTCTCTCTCTCTCTCTCTCTCTCTCTCTGCTTCTGCTCTGGAAATGCTCCAGAGAACATTGGGGTGGGCTGATGTCCCCTCCGTTGCCTTCAGTCCAAGTAAACGGCCCCAACAGGTGGTCCTTAAAGCTCCCCTTCGCACAGAGGACACGGCTGTCGCATTGTAAACCTTCTACCTCACAGGGTCCCTCCCTGTGCGGGACTCTTAGTCCTGCCACTTAAAGTTCATTTTTGTCTCGCTCCCCTACTCCGCCCCCTTTACATTTTCATTTATTCATAAGGGAAAATGGAAGCAAAAACTTAACTTTCTTCTTTTTAAAGAGTTTAATAAGTGGAGACTTTGTATATGCAGTTCATACGCTGTACCACTGTTTCCCTTCTCCCTGGCCCCATGCCAAGGAGGGTCCTTCTCGATGGGATTGCTGGAATGCTCCAAGGGATGGAGGGCTAGGAGTTGGAGCAGCAGACAGTGGGAGGAGCCATATCTCTGGATATTCTCCCCCCCCCCACACCATGGCTCTTACACTCTTTCTGCCCCCTCTTCTGCAAAGTTCCCTGAGCCATGTGGGTGAGAAAAGCTTCAACTTTTAAAGCTGCTTAAACTTCTCAGTCTTATTTCCTCTGTAGAAATTTATTAGAATTATATTTTCTCAGTGGGAGACAACTTAAATGCTTTAGCTTTTCTTTAGAAATTATGTATTCTCGTTTCCTACAAGCCAGAAAACATGAGATTTGTAAAGTGTCAGGTCCATTTCTGTATACTATCGCTCCAGCTTGAACCCTCTCCTCCACACTAAGGTAACTTCTGTCCTTTCATTTTTTTTTTTTTTTTTTGTTGTTTTGCGGTAAGGTCTCACTCTAGCCCATTCTGGCCTGGAATTCACTATGTGGTCCCAGGATGGTCTGGAGCTCGCAGTGATCCTCCTACCTCTGCCTTCAGAGTGCTGGGATTAAAGTGCCTGGCCACTTTTTTTTTTCTTTTTTTAAAGCTAGTGTAAATGGTGTTGTTTTCTCCCTTTACAGACAAAAAATAACGTTCACATTTTGCTGCACTTTTTGTTTTGACTTAATGTGTCTAGGAGATTTTCTTTGTAAGCATGGTGTTCTCATTCACTCCCTCTCTCCGGCTACTTTATGTGCATACACCATAACACTTAGTCTCTTACTGGTGGATATTTGAGGTGTTTTTTAATCTTGTTTACGTAGTGTCACAGTGAATAAATCTTGTCCATATCATTTAGTACAAGTATGTCTGTAGGACACATAACTGGATACAGAATTTTCCCGTCAAATGTTGAACATTTAACATTTTGTTGCAGGGTCCTGAGTGACCCCTCTAGTTGTGATTCTATTCATTTACATGCTCCTGAGCAATGCATAATAGTCCCCTGGAATAAAAAGTTATCAAAATCTCCCTTTCCTGTGTCCACTGAAATCTTTCTTAGCTGCGCCCTTACCACTTTTTCTTTTTCTTTTTTTTTTTTTTTTTTTTTTGAGGTAGGGTCTCTCTCTAGACCAGGCTGACCTGGAATTTTCTATGTAGTCACAGAGTGGCCTCAAACTCACAGTGATCCTCCTGTCACTGCCTCCACAGTGCTGAACTAAATGCATGTACAACCACATCCAGATATCACGTAAAAGAAATCTATCATCTGTCTGTCTGTGTCTGTCTATCTGTCTGTCTCTCAATTGAGAAACAGCATGAGGATGGGTGTGCTAAGACCTTTTTGTTACTACAAATGAACTCCAGACACATTCACCTCTTTGCATTTGGCTTTCACGGGTGGCTGCCGAATTGAACCTGGGTCAGCAGACTTTGTAAGCAAGTACTTCCTCAGCCCCTCTTATTACTTTTCACTTGAACCTTTTCAGCTGGTTTCTTTCTTTGTAAATATGTCAGATCTCTATAAGAAAACAGGTTAAATTCTCTTTTTATTGTCGCCACCCCCACCCAGTATTTTACTTCTAAGCAGACTAGAGTAGCCTCGTATCCAGGCCCTCTGTAACCAGCACAGTCTGATTGTGCGGGTGCTGACAGCCTGCATCATCTGGGACTTCTTATTAGATAGATCACATGGATATTTCAAAAATCTTATCTAGGCAAAGTTTGTTGGTTCATGCCCGTAATCACAGGAGGCTGAACCAGGAGGATGGCCTCAGGTTGGAGGCCAGTTTGGGATATAAAGCGAGTTCTAGATCAGCTTAGGCTATAAAAAACCAAAACAAACATAGCAAAAAATATTCAAACTGGTATTCAGAATTGCTAGTGACCTCCTTGGAAGCTCCTTGTTTCTTATGCTTTGTCATTTTCACCAATTGATTCTTTTGTCAATTTTGTCATTGATTCTTCCTACTTCTGTTCACATTCTCTCTGGGTGAGCCCACCCATTCTCTATGGCTTCACTTACTGTCTACATATGGGTGATTTCTGGATATATTCCCTATGTAATTACTTACATACTTGTTTTGTTTTGTCTGTTTTTCAAAGTATGGTCTCTCTCTAGTATAGGCTAACCTGGAACTCACTCTGTAGTCCCAGGCTGGCCTCCAGCTCACAGTGATCCTCCTACCTCGGCCTCCCCAGTGCTGGGATTAGAGGTGTGTACTACCATGTCTGGTACTTTCCTTTTTCTTTATTGCTCCCTCTGTTTCTCTGCCTCTTCACATGCATGTTATGGTGTATATGTATGGCCATGCCAGAATCTCTTGTATGCACCACTTTGCTCTGGCTTTATGTGGGTGCTGGGAGGTTGAACCTCAGCCAGTAGGCTTTACAAAGCAAGTGCCTTTGACCACTGGGCCATTTCTCCAGCGTGTTCTCTCTCTCTCTCTCTCTCTCTCTCTCTCTCTCTCTCTCTCTCTCTCTCTGATAGGATCCTATTAGCTAGTCCTGGAACTAACTATGTAGTAGACAAGGCTGCCTTATAGCTTGTGATCCTCCTGCCTCTGGAGTGCTGGGATTACAGGTGTGCACTGCCATGTCTAACAGCCCTTAGATCTTGATAGTAGAAGAACATGTGAGGTGGGAAATATAATCATGACTATATTTGGAAAATATCTGTCAGCCTTGACCATATATGAAATGTTGTGATAGACCAACCTACCTTAGGGCATTGCTGTCCTGGAATCCTTTTCTGCCTTTATAAACCCTTACCCCTGCCTCCAGTCTCTGAGGGTCTTATTATAGGTCAGAAGGTTATGATTTTGCTTCTAGGTGTTTACCTATAAATGAGAATTATGTGCACTTTCTGGAGAAGGTAGAAAATTATAAATTCACACAATTTACATTGAATCTTTGTAATAAAACCTATATGGGAAGATTCATAACAGACATAGACATTGATGGAATTGGTTGAAATTCTAGAAAAGCAGGGTGAAAGGATTGCAGAGTATGTCTGTTATTTCATAGAAGCAAGGTGTTATTGTGCTCAGTATGATGCTTTGTCTTTGCAGATATGCAATATGATGAGGATGATGACGAAATCACCCCTGACTTGTGGCAAGAAGCATGCTGGATTGTAATCAGGTAGGTCCTTGAAAATAGAAGAGAGGCTCTTGGTCTTGTTGCTGTGATAAAACACCTTATCAGAAGCAGCTTAAGGAAGGAAAGTGTCACACTTCAGGGGTATGGGGAATGTAAGCTGCCAGGAGTGAGCCAACTGGTCACATTGTATCCCCAGTTAGAGAACAGGAAGTGGAGCTGAGCTACTCAAGGCCCATCCACAGTGACACACTGAGATTCCCCTCTTAAAAAGGTTTTACAACATTCCCAAACAATGCCATCTGCTGGGGACCACATAAGCCCATGGGGGGACATTTCACATCCTGGATATAATGTTCTTCCCCTGGCCCCCTTAAGTTCATGGTAATCTCATGTTTCAAAATGTATTTGTTCCAACTTCCAAAGCCCTTATGGTTGTTGACAGTCCCAACACTGTTCAGAAGTTCAGTCTCTTCAGAGACTCAGGGCAGTCTTTAAACTGGGACCCCCTAAAAAATCACAAAAAATTTAGATAATTGCAATATAGGCACAGTGTAAAACATTTCCATTCTAAAAGGGAAGATGGAGGGCCTAGTGAGGAAAGATTGGACCATAGCAAAACCCGGCAGGGCAAATACAGAATCTAGTAACTACATGTCCAGTATGTGGGACTTGTGATGGACTTGTCTGGGCTCTAAAGCTGGATCCCTCTAGCTGTGCTGCCTAGAACACACACGGTATCTCTCTTGGGCTTCCTGTCCTGTGGTCCTGGCATGTCTGGTATCTTTGAAGTCTTCATTGCAGCTTTCTGCTTCATCTTCATAGGCTTCACACAGTGGCCTCAGGGCCTCCTTGCAGGGATCTGACTGTGCCTCAGGGTTTTCTCGTGTTTCTTTGTAGTTACTGACTGGCAGAGAGCACTGTGTTGGAGGTGCATTTGTTGCATGATTGATGAATCTGGTTCTGTAGTTTTCTCATGTTTAGTAGGTAAAGTCACCCATGAAAATTGTATGCTGGGGCTGGAGAGATGGCTCAGCAATTAAGGCACTTGCATGCAAAGCCTAATGACCTGGGTTCAGTTCTTCAGTACCCATGTAAAGCCAGAGGCACAAAGTGACACATGCATCTGGAGTTTGTTTGCAGCATTTGGAGGCCCTAGCGTGCCCATTATCTCTGTCTCTTTTCTTTCTCTGCTTGCAAACAAATAAATAAAATATTTTTTTAAAAAAGGAAAATTGTATGTCAACCCAAATTCCTGTTCATTTCTGAGTGTTGACTGAACTATAATAAAACACAGTAAGAAGACAAATATATGTAAGAAAAGTAAGTGGTGCCTCCTAAGAATTACAGACTTTAAAAATTAACATTTTCATGCATTCCCTGTTCTTTGTTCAAATTGAAGATTTCATTCAAATTGAAGATTTTTGTTGTTTTGTCTCTCTCCCTTTCCTTCAGTCTCACTCTAGCTCCAGGCTGGCCTCAAACTCAGAGCTATTCTCCTCTCTCTTGTCTCCCAAGTGCTGGGATTAAAGGTGTGTGCCACCCATACCAGCCCAAATTGAAGTTTTTGTTGTCTTTCACTATCTTATCTTTCAGGGTTTCTTATGATCTTTCTTTAATTTTCTTTCTGATACTTTTAGGAAAAGTTTCAAAGTATTAAATGGAATTGTTTATGAAAGTCACTGGTATGTTAGGATGGCCTTACAGTTCTCGTGTTGTTTATTTCCCTGTTTTTCTCATGCTTAATGAAGTAAAAGGAAGCACTGCTGGCTTTCCTTCGCTTAGGCGCCTCCCAATGTCTGGTGCAGTGGTTGGCATGTCGTGGTTGACACTTTGTATTTGTTGAGTTGAATTATCTTTAGAAAACAGAAGTGTGTTGGAATGCAAACTGAGTTGCAACTGATTATGAATTTAAATATTTTCCTAGTTCTTATTTTGATGAAAAAGGCTTGGTGAGACAACAGCTGGATTCTTTCGATGAGTTTATTCAGATGTCGGTTCAAAGAATTGTGGAGGATGCACCGCCCATTGACCTGCAGGCTGAAGCCCAGCATGCGAGTGGGGAAGTGGAAGAGCCGGTAAGAAGATTCCACACAGAAGGGAGGACTGGTGTGACTTGCGGGTTCACAGTCAGAGTAGCTTTTAGCAGTCTGCTCACAGCATCTCCATTAGCTCCTGATTCATTCTTGTTCATGGAAATAGGCATTTGCCAAGTAATCCAAAATTTAGTCAGTAGTAGGTACTTTTGTTTTTTTCTTGGTACTGGGCTGGAGCTCAGCTTTGTGCACACTGAGCAGATATTTGCTATTTCCAGACTGCTATTTCTCTTTTAAAAAAAAAATAGACATGGTGCAATGTATATATTATGAGTGTACAAACCTGTTCAGTGGATTTGGTTTCCAATACAAGAAATAGAATAAGTACCCTGTTTCTCTTTTTTTATTTTGAGATCAGTTCTTGCCATTTATTTTGATGAAGGCTGGCCTTAAACCAGCTGTATATCCCAGTTTTCACAATCACAGAGGTTCCAATCTGTCAGTCAGCCTTATAGAATGTTTCCAGGTTTATTGTCTGTAGAGGTTGGTTTGCTTTTCCGATGCCCAGTTGATTAGAGAGAGTGCAGCACAGTTCCAGGTGAGTTTATTTTTGCCTTATTCTTTGGTCATTGGGTACTTTTGAACCTAACCAACGGAAAGGCACATGGGGATAGATCATTAATAAAAAATGTTTTTTTTTTTTGGTTTTTTCGAGGTAGGGTCTCACTCTAGCCCAGGCTGACCTGGAATTCACTATGTAGTCTCAGGGTGGCCTTGAACTCATGGCAATCCTTCTACCTCTGCCTCCTGAGTGCTGGGATTAAAGGCGTGTGCCACCATGCCCGGCTGATTTTTTTTGAAAGAAACTTAGAGCAGATGATGTATATAGTTTTTGTTTACTTGTGGTACATTGGTTCTCTTTGACCCAGGCCTGGTTGTGCACACCTGTGATCCCGGCACATGAGAGATAATGAGAGGAGTAGGATCAGGAGTTCAAGGCCAGCCTAGAATAGTAGCTTGAGGCCAGACTGGGCTATATGAGACTCAATTTTAATCCCCACTCCCCAGAGTCTCAGCAGCAGAGGTAGGATCACCATGAATTTGAGGCCAGTCTGAGACTACATAGTGATTTCCAGATTAGCCTGAGCTAGAGCTGGACCCTACCTTAAAAAACAACAAAACAAAACAAACAAAAAAGCAAACAAGAAAGAATTTAGATATAAAACATCACTAACTTTCAAGAGTCCTCATGCCATTAGAACATTTTTTTCTAGTTTATACAGCTGCTTCTACTTAAAATGTAATGTCAGTTAAAATGGAATTATTATAACTTCTTAATATTTTTTATTTATTTGCAATGGTGGGGGCAGAGAGACAGAGAAGGAGTGTACCAGGGCCTCTAGCCACTGCAATGAACTTCAGATGCATGCCCCACTTTGTGCATCTGGCTCTACATGGGTACTGGGGAATTGAACTCTGATCATTATGCTTTGCAGGCAAGTGCCTTAACCACTGAGCAATCTCTCCAGCCCTTATTGCAACTTTTAATCACTTGAGACAAGTTCTTCCTTTTTTTTGGTAGGGGGAGGGTTTTGAAGTAGGATCTTGATCTAGCCCAGGCTGAAGTACAACTCACTATGTAGTCTCAGGGTGGACTCGAACAAACAGAGATCCTCCTACTTCTACCTCTTGAGTGCTGGTATTAAAGATATGCACCACCTCACCCGGCTGAGACATGTTCTTCCTATGTTGTCTAGCCTGGCCTCAAGTTCATGATTCTTTCAGCTCAGCCTTCCCAATGCTGGCATTACAGGTATGTACTACATCTTGGCCATTACGATTATTTACTCTTTTGTTTTATTTTCAGCCAAGATATTTACTGAAATTTGAACAAATTTACCTCTCCAAGCCTACCCATTGGGAAAGAGATGGTGCCCCTTCACCAATGATGCCAAACGAAGCCAGACTAAGAAATCTTACGTAAGAGTGTTTTTCCCCTTGTTATTATTAGCAGATATTGAAATGAGATTCAGAAAATGTAGTTTAACCAGCTGAAGATGTGTTTTCTTAAAGGACTGCTTTTCTTTTTTCAAAGGTATTCTGCCCCCCTGTACGTTGACATAACTAAGACGGTCATTAAGGAGGGCGAAGAGCAGCTGCAGACACAGCACCAGAAGACGTTTATAGGGAAGATCCCCATCATGCTGCGCTCCACTTACTGCCTGCTCAATGGTTTGACCGACCGTGACCTCTGTGAGCTGAACGAGTGTCCTCTGGATCCTGGCGGCTATTTCATTATTAATGGGTCTGAAAAGGTATAATGATGTTATTTTAAGACCATGAAAAAAGGACAGTTAAAATTTAAATTATTACGCCAGGCGTGGTAGTACTTGCCTTTAATCCCAGCACTCTGGAGGCAGAGGTAGGATGACTGAGTTCAAGGCCAGTCTGGGACTAGAGTGAGTTCCAGTTTAGCTTGGGCTAGAGTGAGATCCTACCTCCAAAATATAATAATAATAGTAATAATAATAAATAAGATAAAATTATTAAGCCAGGTATGGTGGTGCACACCTTTAATCCCAGCACCTCTGAAGGCTGAGGTAGGAGGATCACCAGTTTGATGCCAGCTTTGGGCTACCGAGTGAGTTCCAGTTTAGCCTGGGCTAGAGTGAGACCTGCCTCCAAAAATATAATAAAATAAAATAAACCAAGAAAAAAAATTAAATTATTGAAGTTAAAATTGAAAGTGTACTTTGGGCCAGGCTTGTGGTGTACACCTTTAATCCCAGCATTCAGGGATACTAAGGTAGGAGAATCACAAACCCAGCTGGAGGCTACAGAGGTGAGTTCCAGGTCAGCCTGGGCTGAGGGAGACCATACCTTGAACAAAACAATAGCAACAAAGGTACATGATAACCTGAAAGCAGCTGGTGGGTATTTAGGGTGTGACAGCTAAGTTTATGTAGTGGAAGCTCGATTCACTTGTGTATAATGTGTGTAAGAAGCTTGGCCAGTTGGTGATGGGCAGGGACTTTTCTGAAGCTTTTTGTAGAGTGGAGGTTGTAAAGTCCAGACAATGTCCCAGCAAGCCTGTGTGGTTAGCACAAGTCACTGCAGAGAACACTTCTTCCTGCCTCAGTGATTGCTTGGTTTCATGGCTGTACCTTTCTTACTGTCTGATAGGTTCTGATCGCTCAAGAGAAAATGGCGACAAACACAGTCTACGTGTTTGCCAAAAAGGATTCCAAATATGCCTATACAGGAGAGTGCCGCTCGTGCCTGGAGAACTCTTCCCGACCTACCAGTACTATATGGGTCAGCATGCTGGCCAGGGGAGGACAGGTACGGCTTGGGATGTGATGACCTGAGGGTTCATTCCTTTTCAGCGCCTTGTTTTATTTTACTTACTTTTGTACTGGGGATTGGACCCAGGGTCTTGGCACGTTCTAGGTCAGGGCTCTACCACTGAGCTACATCCCCAGCTGTGTTTTTTTTCTCAGCACCTCTTTCTCCTCTCATGCTCTCCTTTCTAGTCGGAAAACAGCCTTGGCTGAACTAAGGGAGTGGTGAGTAGATCATCAAGATAATGGAGGCAGTGAGCCTTAACCAAACATTTCTATCAGCAACCTTAAGATTCTTCAGCGTACAGAATGTCCCCTTTTCCAGTTTGCTGACCAGTGGTGGGGGTGGTGGCAGTGACAGAGTGGGGCTTAGGTGCAGGTATTGGAAAGTGTCCCTAAGTGATAGTGATACACATTCTTCATTGAGGTTGGCCAGGGTCCTGGAGGGCAAAGAGGCACACAGTATACTAGCAAGATGCTCATAGCCTATATGAGGGTAAGCCAGTTAGGATCCCTTGATACTCTTTCCTGAGGTTCTAGAAGGGAACCTCATAAAATTGGTTTTGACGAGAACATAGTTCAGTTTTATTATTGTCTCTTTTATTAGTTTTTAAAATTTATTTATTTGCAAGGAGAGAGAGAGTGGGCACTTCTGCAAGCAGACTCTAGACTCATGCATCACCTTGTGCATTGGGCTTTACATTGGTACTGGGGGTTTGAACTCAGGTTCTTCTGCTTTGCAGGCAAGTGCCTTAACTGCTAAGCCATCTCTCCAGCCCCTGGAGTGAGATTTTTGATGAAGTGGTGCAAATGGAATAATTGATGTCTAAGTAGAAACAGCCAAATTTCAGTTGGACTGATGAAGGCTGAGGGTGCAGGAGACTTAAGAAAAGATGAATGTGTAGTTGTACTCCGTGACAACTTATTACTGAGTAAACTTTAAATGAACTTTCTGTGGAAGGAGGCCTGAAGTAGGGGGAGAAACTTACTAACAAGAATCATTGTGTAGAAATACTGGGCAAGAGATAGTAGAGCACATTTGAGGCAGAGAAATCGTACTAAACCTGAGGAGCCATGTGTGCTAGTAGAGGCTAATACTTTGCTTTGGTTTTGTATGTGTGTACATTTACAGAGGAAATTGGAATAGGTAAGAGACCGTTAGTTTGGAAACTTCCAACAAGTGAGAATGACCTCTGATTTAATATTTAGGTTTTATTTTGTGCTTTTAGGCTTTTCCATTTTTGTCTATTTCATGCTTTTCCCCCCCTTGATGTGTGTACACGTATGTGTGTTCATGCGTGTGGGTGTGCATGCAAGTATGTGTGCATGTATGTGGAAGCCAGAGGTTGGCATCAGGTCTCTCCACCTGTTTACTGAGTCAAGAGTTCTCCTTTGAGCCGGGCGTGGTGGCACACGCCTTTAATCCCAGTACTCAGGAGACAGAGGTAGGATTGCCATGAGTTCAGGGCCACCCTGAGACTACATAGTGAATTCCAGGTCAGCCTGGGCTAGAGCGAGACCCTACCTTGAAAAACCAAAGGGGGAAAAAAATAGCAAAAGACTTCTCCCTTGAGCCAGGGCTTGAAGCTTCAGCTGGTCTCGTTAGGCATCTTGCCCCTGGCGCTGTGCATGCTGGGGACCTGAGCAGTCCTCACGCTTGAGTGGGAAGTACTTTAGCCCTGAGCTGTCTCCCAGCCCCTGTGCTTTTCCCTTTTTATAATGTCTCCCCCCACTGCCGTGCCAGTCATATTCTTTGGTAGCTTGGCCTGCAGATAGGAGAGAACTGGAGTTCTTTCATGTCCTGATGACTGGGCTGTTTGTAACAATAAACCTGTTTCTGTGGTTTCGAAAGGCAACTATAGGACAGTGGATAGACGTGCTTCTTTTGAAATATTATAGTGGATGCATATATTAAATCATCTGAGCTTTTCATATTCACATTCTAGTATCATTTTATCTTCTCTAGGGCGCAAAAAAGAGTGCCATTGGCCAGCGCATCGTTGCTACTCTGCCGTACATCAAGCAGGAAGTGCCCATCATCATTGTGTTCAGAGCTTTGGGTTTTGTGTCAGATAGAGATATTTTAGAGCATATCATTTATGATTTCGAAGACCCAGAGATGATGGAAATGGTAAGATGAAAGAAAAATGCATTCTTATTGTTTTCTAAGAAATTTAGAGGTGCTGATTGTTGCTCGCTTAAAGCTACAGAAACCTGCTCTGAAGAGTAATTTAGCCATCACAGATCTTGTGTCATTTACTGTGTGGTGAAAGCTGTCAGTCTGCCTGCTACTGTCTCCCTGTCAAGTCTCTGCATGAAGAGTAGAGGCAGCTAAGGTCAAAGATAGCGGCACGAAGAATCAGTAGTAAGGAAAGTCACTAAAGCATGCCAGTCTGGAGCAATTTAGTAAAAAGGGAAAATAGTTGATATGTTTTTTAAAATTTTATTTTGAAAGGCTTTAGACTTATAAAAAAGTTGCAAGAATAGTACAAAGAACTCTTGTGTCCTCTTTACTTGGATCCATGCCGCATATGTTACATTTGCTCTGTCTTTTTTTGAGTAGGCATCATGCTGCATACCCTTACATAACCACAGTATAATTATTAAAGTCAAGAACTTTAACATAGGCACATTACTGTTAATGTGCAGAGAGAATATGAACGGGTGAACCAGGGCCTCTTACTACTGCAAACGCACTTCAGACCAATACACCCCTTTGTGTGTCTGCCTTTATGTGAATACTGAGGAATCAGATCCTTAATGGCAGGTTTTGCAAGTAAGCATCTTTAATTGTTAAGCCCTCTCCCCAGCCCCTAAATCTAGTTTTTTTTTTTTTAATTTTATTTATTTCCAAGCAGAGAGAGATAAGAGAGAAGATAGACAGAAATAATGGTCATGCAAGGGCTTCCAGCTGCTGAAAACTAATTCCAGACGCATACACTTCTTTGTGCATCTGGCTTTATTTGGTTACAGGGGAATTAAGCCCCAGTCGTTAGGCTTTGCAGGCAAGGACCTTAATTTCTGAGCCATCTCTCTAGCCCCCCAAATGCAGTTCTTTATCAGTCTTTTCATTGATGTTCTTTGGTTAGTTAATGTGATTCCTGAAGGTGTCCTAAATTGTTAAGCGTCATTAAGATTACATGAAAACTAAATGTAATTGCTTGTCACAGTGAAAAAAGTGAAAAGTGAAAGTGAAGTCCATATTAAGAAGTATTCATTGATATGGTTACATGAGAAGAATGAGGCGTAGTAGGTTTTTGCCTTTATCTTTTACCAGTAGTCATAGGCCATGTACGTGTGTGAGACGTAGGATTGAACCCAGGGCCCTGAGCAGGCTTAGCGAGTGCTCTACCACTGAGCTGCATCCCCCCAGTTCATTTTTTCTTTTAACAGTGCTGGGCATAGTTCATTTTAAGCCCTGAACTTTGCCACTGAACAGCACCCCCCAGCCTTACTTTCTTTGTTTTTATTTTTAATTATCCATTTTTAGTTTCTCATGCTAGGGTCTCACTCTAGCCCAGGCTGACCTGGAATTCACTGTGTAGTCTCAGGGTGGCCTTGAACTTACGGAGATCCTCCTACCTCTGCCTCCTGAGTGCTGGGATTAAAGGTGTTCGCCACCATGTCTGGCATATTTTTAATTTTTATTTAATTGTTTTGAGATGAAGGTCTCTTTGTTGCCCAGGCTGTTCTTGAAGACTGGCCTAAGCAAGTTTTCCTGCCTTAGCCTTCTGAGTGCTGGGACCTATGGGTGCTTAGCATTATACCTATCTTATTTTTATTAATACTTAAAAGTTTGATTCCTTTAGTAGAAAAAAAAAAAATCCTCTATGTTATCTTTCATTCACAAGAAATCCCAAATGGTTTCAACTGGATTCTTGCAGTGTTGAAATTGAGATTTTTCTTAGTGGAGTAAAAGACCTGACTAGGTATGTTTTCTTTTTGAAGATTATTCTTTTAGCACAGGCCAATCAATTTTCACAGGTCTGAATCAAACATTCACTTTACAGAATTTTCTTCTATAACATTACATTATTATTGCTATCTCCTTTCCCAGTCTGTATTCACCTTAAAACAATTTTATAAAAACCGTCAGTTTCCTTTAAGAAAGATTGCCTTTCTGGGCATGGTGGCGCATGCCTTTAATTCCAGCGTTCCAGAGGCAAAGGTAGGATCACCATGAGTTCGAGGCCAGCCTGAGACTACACAGTGAATTAATTAATTAATTAATTCTAGCCTAGGTTAGAATGAAAGCCTACCTCAAAAAACTACACACAAGAAGAAGAAGAAGAAGAAGAAGAAGAAGAAGAAGAAGAAGAAGAAGAAGAAGGAAAGAAAGAAAGAAAGAAAGAAAGAAGGAGGAGGAGGAGGAGGAAAGGAAAGAGAGAGAGAGAGAAAGAAAGAAAGTAAGAAAGAAAAGAAAGTCAGAAAGAAGGGTGCTTTGATCCACTGTGCTGCTGTCTGTGGGCCTAGGACTCACTGTGCATCAGGCTGGTCCCACTTGCATCAGGCCTCAGACTCAGTCTTCCGAGGGCCGGGATTACAGGCCTGCCTTGACTGCCTTATGTGGCCTTTTATCTGCTCTTTGGTATCATAATTAGAATTTAAAACTGCGGATGAGTGGGAAGGAAACATAGGAAGTCAAGCTCCAGAAAAGTATGTTTTTATTTAATTTACTTTTTTTGAGGGGTGGTGGTGGTGGTGGTGGTAGGGTTTTACTCTAGCACAGGCTGACCTGGAACTAACTCTGTCCTTGAACTCATGGAAATTCTATTTAAGCCTTCCGAGTGCTGGAATTAAAGGTGTGAGCCATCATGCCTGGCTTAGAAAGGGATATTTTAGTATACATGCTATGATTTAAAAGTAGTTACAGTTGTAACTCATTATGGACAATAAATTAAAAAAAAAAAAGTAGTTACAGAGGCCAGAATTATTTACTGTTACCTGTAGGTCCCATTGGATATACAGAATGTTAGCTTTGGGATGGAATTTAGGAGGTTTTTTTTGTGTGGGGGAATGGGAGTGCTGAGGATCAAATTCAGGGCCTCACATATGCTCAGCAAGCACTTTAGCCGAGAGTTACAGCTCAGTGGGAATTATTTTAGTAGTACATGAGGAAACTGGTTGCTCAGAGGCCACAGATAGTGGCAGGAGTAGAATCTGAGTCTCTTAAACACTGTGGTTTTAATAGTCTCCTTTACGAAATCTAGATTAAAATGTTCTTACTATTAAGACGGGAAACATGTTCTGCAGATTTGCTCATTTGTAGCTTAGCAAGTTTTAATTAGACTGTGAAACTTACCTAAATATAGTGAGATATCTACATGTAACTTTATTTTGTCATTAGCCATTCAAAATGTAAAGAAACAGGCTGGAGAGGTGGTGCAGAGGTTAAAAGCATTTGCTTGCAAAGCATGATGGCTTGGTTTTGATTCTCCAGCACCTCCGTAAAGCCAGA
Organism: Zapus hudsonius; assembly: GCA_004024765.1. Classification (NCBI taxonomy): domain Eukaryota; kingdom Metazoa; phylum Chordata; class Mammalia; order Rodentia; family Dipodidae; genus Zapus; species Zapus hudsonius. Next base: position 9,997 of record PVHP010010050.1, on the reverse strand, counting down.
TGCACAAAGTGACACATACCTCTGGAGTTATTTGCAATGGCAAGATGCACTGATGTACCCATTCTTTCTTTCTGCTTGCAAATAAATAAAAATATTTTAAGAATGTAAAAATCAAAGAAAAATACAAAAAAGACTTATAATGGAATTAATATTTTTCTAGAAGTTAATTGCCCGTGTCAGCGATCTCTTCTTCCTCTCTGAGGTGTAGTAGGGTTAGGGTTATTCGGCATGTTAATAAATTGGCAGTTGATTGATTTTCAGGAAAAAATACAAATTTGACAATAACATATAAATTATTCAATAGGTTAAGCCTTCTCTGGATGAAGCTTTTGTTATCCAGGAGCAGAACGTCGCATTAAATTTCATTGGTTCAAGAGGGGCCAAGCCTGGAGTTACGAAAGAGAAGAGAATTAAGTATGCGAAAGAAGTCTTGCAGAAGGAGATGCTCCCCCACGTTGGTGTCAGCGATTTTTGTGAGACCAAAAAAGCCTATTTCCTGGGGTAGGTTAAATTCTGTTTGAAGTTCTTTGCTAAGGTAGAGTTGAGGTAAAGTGTTTAAAGCTAAGAGTGCCAACAATTATGTTTTGGTGTATGTCAAGAGAAGATAAGCTAAAACTCCAGTGTTTCCTCCTTCTCTTCTAGGTATATGGTTCATAGGTTACTTCTAGCTGCCTTGGGTAGAAGAGAGCTAGACGACAGAGATCACTATGGAAACAAGAGACTGGATCTGGCTGGGCCACTGCTGGCGTTCCTGTTTAGAGGGTAAGAGCCTGTACACTGACATTGAAGTAGGGAGGGACAGGGGGTCTACTGAGTTGCCCAGGCTGGTCTCAAACACTCAGTCCTCCTACTTCAGCCTCCTAGGATCATGGCAGAAACCACTGTGCTTAGCTTGAGATTTCACTTTACACTTGGGATCTACTGGGCCCATCTTTGTCATTGATGCAGATTTAATTCTGATTCTTGTCTGGGGATGTTTGTGAGTACAGCTTATTGTGTGCATTTTCTTTCTCTAGAGTCTTGCATGCTACTCTACTTCTCTACAACAGAGCTACATCTCAGCCCACTGCTAAGTCTGTTTTTAATAACAAAATATATAGATACTACAAAAGGGATAATAGCATGTTTTGCACATATTTTATATCTTGTAGATAATATTTTTTCAGCCTTTTTTTGTTACAGTCTCACTAAAGACCCTGTTTTTATACTTTTATTAGTGCTCCCTCTTTCACACGTGTATCCAAATGTATGGTATTCCATGTGTACATACTATGCATATGTGTGGTATATGTATACACTTTATGTACATATTGTATATATGTATTTTTTAAAAAATATTTTATTCATTTTCAAGCAGAGAGAGAGAGAGAGAGAGAGAGAGAGAGAGAGAGAGAGAGAGAGAGAGCGCGCGCACACCAGGGCCACCACTTTGTGGGTCTGGCTTATGTGGGTCCTGGGGAATTGAACCTGGGGCCTTAGGCACTTGAGGCAAGTGCCTTAACCTCTGAGCCATCTCTCCAGCCCTGTATTTTTTTTTTTTTTTTTTTGAGGTAGGGTCTCTCTCTAGCCCAGGCTGAACTGGAACTCACTTTGTAGTTACAGGCTGGTCTCGAACTCATGTGATACTCCTATCTCTGCCTCACGAGTGCTGGAATTAAAGGTGTGAGCCACCATGCCTGGCTTCTAAATAAATTAATTAATATTCTAATACCTAAAAAGAGTAATAACCACTTTTACCCTGACACAACTCTTTTGCCCCTTTGTGAGCAGTTTTGTCCTGGTTGAAAATGCAAATTGTAGACCTTTACATGTCTAAAATAGCATCATTTTATTTCACAGTATGTTTAAAAATTTGCTGAAAGAAGTGCGAATCTACGCGCAGAAGTTTATTGATCGAGGAAAGGACTTTAACTTGGAGTTGGCAATTAAAACAAGGATTATATCTGATGGTCTAAAATACTCTCTAGCTACTGGAAACTGGGGTGACCAAAAGAAAGCCCATCAAGCCAGAGCTGGGGTGTCTCAGGTGAGATGTCCACTGTGACTGCAAAATTGTGGGAAAGCATTATAGGATGGGTGGATTCTTTCTTTGTTGGGAATGTGTTTTTAGTTCCTTGGTTAATTGTAAAATTAGTTTACGGGAGGAAGGGTTTTCAGTTTATAGTTCCAGGTTATAGTCCATCACAGCAGGGAAGGCATGGAGACCGGAGCCTGAGGCTCTGGTCTTGTTCAGCAGTGAGGCTCGGAGAGATAAACGCTGCTGCTCAGCCAGCTCTTTCCTCCTGCACAGTCGAGGACCCCAGCCCATGGAGTGGTGATGCCCACAGTTCAGGGGGTCTTCCTACTTCAGTTATCCTAATCAGCATAATCTCTTACAGATTTAACCTAATCTGGGTAACCCCTCACAGGTGATTCTAGGTCCTGCCAAATTGATGACATAAACCATCATAAGCATAAAATGAATTGATCTCTTGAATTATGAAAATTAGCTATTAGCCATAGCATTGAGACTTAAGTTTTTGAGTTATTTTTTCTTTTTTGTGGTAGGGTCTCACCTGAACTGGAATTCATGCTGTAGCCCCAAGCTGGCCTTGAACACATGTACTCATTACGTAGACCAGGCTGTCCTCAAGCTTGTATTGATTCTCCTACCTCTGCCTCCTGAGTGTTAGAAAAAAGAAGTGTGCGCCCCCACACCTGGTTTTGAGTTTTATTTTGAATTAGTAAATTAAAATAACTGCTTGGGATATGAGATAATCTGAATTAGTGAAAATTTGGCAGAACAGAGAAGCCAATAGGATCTTGTGTGTAGCCTGGGCTGGCCTCAAACTGGTGATCCTCCTGCCTTCGCCTCCAGAGTTCTGGGATTATAATGTGTGCCAGTGAAATTTTTTTCTCAAAAGCTCCATTTTAGGGAGAATTACTAGGCATGCCCTTATTTACTAGCTCTTAAAGTGAGTGCTGTGCCTTAAGCCTGTGATCCTGGTGCTTGGAGATTAAGGCACGAGCGGATTACCAGGACTAATGCAAGTTTAAGGACAGCCTAGTCTACATGGTGAGAACCAGGCTGACCTGGACTAGTGAGACCTTATCTCCAAAGACAGAAAGAAAGTTCTTACAACAGTCTCTCAGGACTCTGTTGCCTGTTCCTAGGTTGAGTAATGAGGGGTGGGCGCACTGGGAGCAGTTGGTGCTGGACTAGAGCTCTTTACATCTGAGGGCTGGGAGTTGATAGCACATTATGTAGCTCTTCGTGAAGAGTTAGTATATACAGCAGAGAACAAAATAATTAAAGAAACAAACACCCAAAATGAAAGAAGCTGGGTGTGGTGGCTCATGCCTTTAATCTCAGCACTTGGGAGGAAGAGGATAACGGTGGGTTTGTGGGCAGCCTGAGCTATGGAGTGAGCTCCAGGTCAGCCTGGGCTAGAGTGAAACACACATTCAAAAAGGCTAAGCAGTGGGTTGTAAAAATGACACTTTGTGATAGTGTGAGTCAGGGAACTCCTCAGACTAAGGGTTTTGTCCTTGTTTTTCTAGGTGTTAAACCGCCTGACTTTCGCATCTACTCTTTCTCACCTGCGTCGTTTAAACTCTCCTATTGGGAGAGACGGCAAGCTCGCCAAGCCAAGACAGTTGCATAATACACTGTGGGGAATGGTGTGTCCTGCTGAGACCCCAGAGGTACTGCATGAGACTGTGTGTTCAGGTCAAAAATCTGCCAGGAATTATACAAGCCACAATTATTATTTTTTGACATTAGAATATTTTTTTCCTGTTTCTTGTTTTTATTATGCATCATGGCTTAAAGCTAAGGTTTTTGTTGTTGCCATTTTTTTAAAAGAATTTATTTTTTATTTTTTATTTTTTAAAAATATTTTTTATTTATTCATTTTCAAGCAGAGAGAGAGAGAGAGAGAGAGAGAGAGAGAGAGAGAGTGAGTGAGTGCACCAGGGCCACCACCTTGTGGGTCTGGCTTATGTGGGTCCTGGGGAATTGAACCCAGGGCCTTAGGCACTGGAAGCAAGTGCCTTAACCGCTGAGCCATCTCTCCAGCCCTTAAAGAATTTTTTGTTTAAAAAATATAAAGCTTGAAACTAAATTTCCTTCAAAAAATGTATGTGATAAAGAACTTTTGTGGGCATGTAAAATAATGTGATTAGTCTCCTGGCTCATTTCCTAGGGTCATGCTGTAGGCCTTGTGAAGAATCTAGCCCTGATGGCTTATATTTCAGTTGGATCTCAGCCTTCCCCAATTCTGGAATTTTTAGAAGAATGGAGCATGGAGAATTTGGAAGAAATTTCTCCTGCAGCCATCGCTGAGTATGTATAGATGGGTTTTCTCTTTGAACGTAATCTTTATGTTGCATTGAGTACAGAATTGCTAAGCGTGGACTGCTTTGGGTTTTTCACAGTGCAACAAAGATTTTTGTTAATGGCTGCTGGGTTGGAATCCATAAAGATCCTGAACAGCTTATGAATACCCTGAGGAAGCTACGGCGCCAGATGGACATCATTGTGTCTGAGGTAAGAATTCCTTTTCCCTTTTTCTTAATATTGGGGATTGAACCCAGGGCCTTGTGCATTCTAGGCAAGTGCTCTTGCATCACGCTGCATCTCTAGCCGCTGAAGGGAGAATCTGTAATTTGCTAGAAGGGCATCTCTGAGATTGGACTTTGGATGAGGCTCAGGGCTGGTGAAGTTACTCTGCAGTGGCGTTTCCCTGGAAACGGGATTTCCTTGAGTTGCCAGTGCTTGTCGGTTGTCTAGAGGGTGCTCTGAAGAACTTTGACGTGTACTTTAAATTAGGAAGTTAGGCTGCAGTTACCTTCTCGTTGCTGGGACAAAGCAGCTGATGGGAGGAACGTCTTCCATTTTGGCTTACAGTCTTGACGGGAAGCCCCACGATAGCAGGGAAAGGATGGCAGAACAGAGGCTGGACATCACCTCCTGGCCAATGTTAGGTGGACAACAGCAGCAGAAGAGCAAGCTGAGTGCTGCAAGGGGGAGCTGCTACAACACCCCAAAGCCTGCTCCACCTCCAAATTACCATTAGTTGGGGACCAAGCATTCAAAGCACCTAAGTTTATGGAGGACATCTTATTCATACCACCACAAGTTATACTTAAGAACTCAAATTAGATGTTGAATAATTTTTTGGGAATCTTTTTCTAAACTGGAGACTACTCTAAAACTGATCATTGTCTCTAGCTTTTTCTAATGCAAAGACTCAGAGTTGAAGACAGTGGTGCATGCTTTTAGTCCTAGCACTCAGGAGGGTGGTAAGTTCAAGGTCAACCTGGGTTACAGAGTGAGTTCCAGCTCAGCCTGGGCTACAGTGAGATCCTGCCTCAAATAAAACACAAAACTAAGACAAAGATTCATTCTTTAATTTGATTTATATCTAATAAGTTATATTTAGGTTTATTTTGAAGTGATATGGGATTAGGGTTGACTTTTTAATTCATTTATTTTCAGGCAGAGAGAGAGGGGGGGAGAGAGAGAGAGAGAGAGAGAGAGAGAGAATGAATGAGAATGAATATGGGTAGCCAGGGTCTCTTGCCACTGCAAAGGAACTCCAGATGCATGCACCGCTTCATGTTTCTGGCTTTATGTGGGTGCTGGGGAATGGGGAATTGAACCTGGGCCATTAGGCTTTGCAAGCAAGTGCCTTTAACATCTGAGACATCTCTCCAGCCCAGGATGGACTTTAACAATTTTTTAAATACAGTATGAACATTATTAGTCCCAAAATGAGGATTTTAGGATGCTATTTAAAAGATAGGTCTCAGACTTGATTTTCCCAAATCTGCACCTTGGTGAAAGTGGGTTTGAAGAGAAGCTGTCTGTCACATGCTTGCCAGTAGTGACCTCCTTTAGAGCTAGCAGAGTAGAGCAGAGAGTTGGGTTGCTCTAGGCTTCAGCAGCAGGCAGGCCCTGTGCTTGTGTGTGTGTTTTCTGAGACAGGGCCTTCTGTAGCCCAGGCCAACCTCCACCTCACTGTGCAACTGGGACTGGCTCGGCCTTGAGCGTCCACTCACAGGAGCTGGGATTAGAGAGGTGTGTCACTAGGCCCAGCTGTTGGTGTGGTCCTCCCTCCCTCCCTCCCTCCCTCCCTCCCTCCTTCCTCTCTCTCTGCCCTGGGGGGGTCTTTTTTTTAAAATTATTATTTATTTATTTGAACAGAGAGAAGGATGGAGAGAGAGAGAGAGAGAGAGAGAGAGAGAGAGAGAGAGAGAGAGAGAGAGAGAGAGAATATGTGCATGCCAGGGCCTCTTGCCACTGCACACAGACTCTAGACTCATGTGCCACTTTGTGGGTACTGGGGAATCAAACTCAGGTTTTGTACACAAGCACTTTTAACCACTGATCCATCTCCCAAGCCAACTGCTATGATGATTTTTTTTTTTGGGGGGGGGGGGGTTTGGTCTCACTACAGCCCAGGCTAATCTGCAGGCTGACCTTGAACTCACAGTGATCCTCCTACTTCTGCCTCCTGAGTGCTGGGGTTAAAAGTGTGTGCCATCACTCTTGGCCCTCTGCCATTTTCATTCATTTTTTTTAGATGGGGTCTCATTTTGTTGCCTAGGATTGCTGGGGTTGAACTCCTAGACTCACACCACCGTGTCCAGGGAGAAGTTTTGGTTTTAGCTAAACTGTAATGAAACAGAAAATGAAAGTTCTTGAGATTTTTTTATCATTTACATACAGGTTTCTATGATCAGAGATATTCGAGAGAGGGAGATTCGGATCTACACAGATGCAGGTCGTATTTGTAGACCACTTCTGATTGTGGAAAAACAAAAGCTACTTTTGAAGAAGAGACATATTGACCAACTGAAGGAGAGAGAATATAACAACTACAGGTAAAAACATGGACTGAAAGAAATGTGTGCATTGAAAAAACTGAGATGGAATTCACATATTCTAAAGTTAACTACTTAAAAACTTAGTTCCATGGTTTATATTAGTCATAGGTTGTACAGATGTCATCACTATCTCCTTATGTGTTTTCAATGCATAGACCAAGCTTTGTCACCAGCAATCATGCTGTTTTTCTTAATATTGTTATTATGCATGATCGTTGTAAATTTTATTTAAGCATGAAAGTTTTTGTGATGTTTTAAAATCTAATGATGACCTATATGCTGTATAACATAATTCATATAACTTGAATAGTGTAATAAGTACAATGTTGTTGTTTGAGACCATCTTGCTGTGTAGCCCAAGACTGGCCTTAAACGAATGATCTTCCTTTCACAGTGCTATATGATTTTAGTGTGTGCCAACACTCCGGGCATAAATAAGAAATTGAATAAAAGAGATGAACTTGCTTCAGAAATTTATGTTTTAGCAATATGTACATGTATATGTTTTTATTGTAAAATAGCTTAATATGTATAAATAGAAAAATGTGAAAATCTCCAGCTCATACTTTTCACAAGTAAATACTAATAATGGCTGAGTCTCTTCTTCCAGACGGTATTCCGAGCATTATGTGTCTCTCACCCCAACCTCACAAGGATAGAGTCTTTACAGCAGAGCAAAGCAAACTGGTAATAGTTACAGGACAGCAGTTTGCAGTGCTGTTAGGTAGCTGTTTTCATTGTTACCAGTTCTCTACCTATGCACATAGGAACAGTTTTTATTTAGTACTAGGCTTCATGTTCAATGGTTCAGGACATGAGATTGAGGAATTCTTCCTTAGTTGGCAGGATCTGGTGGCCAGTGGGGTAGTGGAATACATCGATACCCTGGAGGAAGAAACCGTGATGCTCGCAATGACTCCAGATGATTTACAGGAGAAGGAAGTGGCTTACTGTTCCACGTACACCCACTGTGAGATTCATCCGTCGATGATCCTTGGCGTCTGCGCATCTATTATTCCCTTCCCCGATCATAACCAGGTTGCTAGTACTTTCTGTCTTATGGTTTGTAAGGAAATGGGAAGTAATGAAAGTCATTTAATGAGAAGGCTATGACGCCTGTAGATCAGCAGTTTGATATGCTTGTTGTTGTTTTTCTTAAGAGCAGTAACTGATTATTTCAAATGGTTATCACCTCTCTTTGAGAAAAAAGAATGAACTTTTTAAACCAGTTATTTTTCAAATTATATTAAGTGTTCACTTTTTATTTCTACCGTAGTCCCCTAGAAACACATACCAGTCTGCTATGGGGAAGCAGGCTATGGGAGTGTATATCACCAACTTCCACGTTCGCATGGACACCTTGGCCCATGTTCTCTATTACCCTCAAAAACCACTTGTGACCACGCGTTCTATGGAATACCTGCGATTCAGAGAGCTGCCAGCAGGTATGTTCAGTTGCTTTGTGTTCTACCTGGGGTTCTTGGGAGGGTTAGATATGCACATAACAGAGTGCCTTTTCTCACAGACGTCATAATGTGCAGAACATTATTGAAAAATGGTGGTTATGTGGAACAGGTTAATGATGGAGGCACAAAGTCATTTATTAGCAATGACACAATTTTTGATCCCTAGTGGACGTGTGAGCCACTTACATGGAAGAGGTGGCATTTTAGATCAGAGTAATGCTAGTGAAGGGAGGGGGCGGGGTGTTTGAATTTGAGACCCAGCTTGAGCCAGGGCCTCAATTCATGAGCCATGAGATGTCGGAATAGTCAGTTTAGTGTGGAGGAGTGTTAGTAGACAGGCACATGGGCTGAGGCCTGGGCTCACTGGACAGGTCAGTGTGGAGGAGTGTCAGTAGATGGACACATGGGCTGAGGCCTGGGCTCGTGGACAGGTCAGTGTGGAGGAGTGTCAGTAGACGGACACGTGGACTGAGGCCTGGGCTCACGGAGTGGAGAGGGTCTGAACAGGTTGAGTGTTGTTTTGAGAGTGGAGCAGGGAAGAAACAAATTTGTTTTAGGACTATCATTTTGACAGTAGTGTAGTAGCATTAGCAGGCGGTATTTTAAGGGTTTTTGCAGTTTTCTAAGTGTGAAATGTTGAAGTCCTGAAGAAATGAAAAAGAGGGCTGAAGTGCTGGATCATTGGTTAAGATGCTTGCCTGCAAAGCCTAATGACCCAGGTTCAATTCCCCAGTACCAACATAAAGCTAGATGCACAGGTAGCACATGTATCTGGAGTTCGTTTGCAGTGGCTGGCTGTACCTCCCCCCCTCTTTCTGCTTGCAAATAAATAAAAAATAATTTGGCCGGACATGGTGGTGCATGCTTTTAATCCCAGCACTCTGGAGGCAGAGGTAGGAGAATCTCCATGAGTTTGAGGCCACCCTGAGACTACATAGTAAATTCCAGGTCAGCCTGGGCTAGAGGGGGACCCCACTTCGGAAAACAACAACAACAAAAAACACAAAAAACTTTTTAAATAAATGAAAAAGAATGGTGAATGAAAACTACACTTGACAGGACTTGATTGTTAGTACGAGATAGAGGCTGGGAATGTAGCTAAGTGGGAGAGTGCCTAGCTTGCCTAGTTTGTGCTAGACTCTGTCCTCAGCACTGCCAGTCAATCAGTTAATCAGTAGAAGGAAAAGACTTTAGAGGTAAGGCAATCAATAAACTCTGTTTAGATATGTTGGCGTTTGTTGCTGTTAGAAACTATGAAATGGTCTGATAGTTTCAACGTGATTTGGGAGGTTAAACCTAGAAATAGGAAGTTTTTCATATGTTAATAATTAGTGATGACTATGGGAGTTGCCGAGGGAGAATTCAAAATGAGAGGCAGACTAGAGAATGACAGAACTTGACGCATCAGGAAGACACCAGACATCAGTGAGACTGAGTGAGGAGGGTGAGGAGGAGAGGAAGGGTGAGTTAGGAGAGGAGGGTGAGTGAGGAGGGTCAGGAGTTCGCAGGGATTGTTTGAAGGTGGACAGCAGCTAGCGTGATGTAGGGAAGGCTGATGATGTCGCAGTCTTAAAAAAAGAGACTGCAGTTCATTGGCAGTGTTGATACAGTGACAGAATTTTGGCTTTGAATGTGGGTAATATTATTTCCTTTTTTTTTTT